>VXBL01006907.1:1633581-1647518 GCA_013400195.1 Aramus guarauna | reverse complement strand
TCGCGCCGGCGCTGCCCGCCCCTGCCCCGCGGCGGTCAGTCGGGCGGCGGCGGCGGCAGCGGGAGGCGGCGGAGGCGGCTCCGCCGGGCTGAGGAGCGGACGCGGGGAAGCTGCTCGGGATCGCGGTGNCCCTTCCTGAGGCGGCCGCTGTCAGCGCCCGGGCCTGAGGGGGGGAAGCGCCCTCCCCGCGCCGGCGGTTGGGCGCCGCGCTCAGCCCGGGGCTTCTGCCCCGTTCTCCTCCTTATTAGGTAGCGGAGCGGCTCAGGGTCGCCGCGGGTTCCGGCATCCGGCCCGGGGCTCGCAGGTTGCCGGCGGGGCACGGCCGAGGCGGGGCCGGGCTCTCCCCCGCAGCCCGGGCAGCCCCTGCGCGCCGCACACCTGATGCCCGCTGCCGGGCATCCGCGGCGAGAAGATGGGGCTTTTCTTTTGTTCGGCTGGGCTTCTGCCTTTTATTGGTGTTTTTTTTTTTTCCTTTCCTATTTTCTTTTTTTTTTTTTTTTTCCTCCACGGCGATGCAGCAGCAGCTCGATGGCACCGGCGTGTGCGTGTCACCCCCGGAGCGCCGCTTCCCCGCTGCCACCGTGTAACGTTGCAGAGGACAAAAGATGACTGGAGGGTTTAGTTTTGGTTATTTTTCTTTACGCTTTTATGACCACGTACGCGTCACGCCGATATTAACGGCTCTTCTGAGTCTGTTCAGGACATGTGTAAAGTCCTGGGCTGCATGACATGTTCCTGGGCTTTGTTTTTCTGTGCAGAAAGCCTCATTGTTTTAATAACAATATGTCAAAGGCCAGAATTTAAAGGTTAGTACTTATCTGTGCTCTTTGAAATTAGCTGCTTCTCCGTTCACAGTACAGGGAAAGGCGTCCGATGGGCACCCGTGCAAACGCTGAGCTGTAGTACCCTGGTGTAGACAATGTCATGCCGTGACTGCACAGGAGACAGGTCTTAAAAAAAAGACCAAAAAAAAAAAAAAAAAGACTGAAAGCTGCCTGGAAACAAAAGTATAACTGATTGATGCAGTTTTATTGTTAAAGATAAGTGATATGCATTAGCGTTGTGTTTTTTTTAACAGCTGTAGTTTCGACCCTGTACACGTCTGTTTGAGCACGTCTATTCAGCCTATTCATGCAGATGTGCGTGTGGATTAGTACAAGCAAGACCAAGGATGTTAGCTAAATGAAAGCGTGACGTTTTGAATATACTAGGCTGCGGCTGGCTTTTCAGTTTGCTGATACGGATTCTGGTTTAATTTTAGGCCAGGCTGTATCCAAATTACCTGACGCTATCCTCTCTCTTCGCGTGCCTCTGTAAGCACATGCCGGAGAGAAGATCTGCGCCTGCTGCAAGTGTGGGAAAATGGTGTGAACTGGCACGGTCCGCCCTGTAAAAAGCGTGTTTGAGTGTGCGATGGCTAGAGAAAACAGCGGGTATCTTGCATTTGAGGCAGGAGAGGGTATATTCTATTTTCATTTGAATAACAAGAATTGAATCATCTTTTCTGCTCAAGGGGAAAAAAACAGATGGCTGTGCACTCACTGAGACATTTTATTGCAGCTAATATTCACGTTTGGTAAACACCGTGTAGGTAGACGATCAAATACTGTTGTGATAAAGTCGATACATGGGTTTGTGTATATATATATTTAGTATTTTTGGTAGCCATAGAAGGACCTGACACACTCGGGTATGTGTCAGGGAGCATTCGCTTTGTGTTTAATATAGCCCTTCGTAATAGTAATTTTTCAATGGTCACTTGTAGCCTTTCATACGGATTGCTTTAATCAGCATTTGTGTGTCTCTCTCTATGCACTCTGTTGGCATTACTCTATCTTCTAGTGAGCTGCCTTTTCAAACATCGTTGGATTTTTTCAAGTTAAATCTTCATGCTTATTGCATCTGTCACTTCTGGGATTCACTCCAAGCAAAAGGCAGAGATTCAGTTTAATGGCAATGAGAAGGAATGCACAGAAGGGTAAAATATCAGCTTTCCTGAGTGATGCAGCAAAGGACACTGAGAGATCTGCCCTCAGTAACTGTTCCATGCATCATGTTCGAGTTTAATATTAGACTTTAATGACAGCTTCATAAAATGGCTCATTAAAGCACAACCTTGCATTTTGATCGTAAGAGAATTTATGTTATTGGATTTAATTTGATTATCGATTCTGAGGAACGTAACTTGGATGCCAGCTTCCTATTCTGAAGACATGAGCAAAACACTTCCTGGCCTGAGTTTGCAGCTTGGTGAGGTCATCAGCGCACCACTCCCAGGTCTAGGAATGTCCTTTTAGGCAAACTCGGAGGCACATTTTCACTTGACTTTTAAAGTATGGGTTTGTTTGTTTTGATTTTTGTTTTACTGAGGCTTTTTGCAATAATCTCAGTCCTCCTCTAAGGATGTGTTGGAGCAGAAACTCACTGAGGATTTGAAGTGCCCCAGTTTAAGCATTTACAGGGCATATGAACGAGAATTAAACGTCTGTGCTCTCTTCCAGCTCTTTCCCTGTAGTCTCTCTCACCTAGTATTTTTGGTCTGCTTATGTTCTGGTTGTTAGCCCTGAAATTAGTCTGATTAGAAACTGCTTACAGCTTCAGTTTGCAGTCACCCTGGTTATGTGGCCATACGTGAAAAGTCAGATTGTCGGTGGCTTTAGGCTGACAGGATGTGAGCTGATACTGTTTTGGTCACGATACGCACGAATGCAGGTGGTGGTGGCATTGCTGGCAGGAACACCGAGTCAGAACGAAAGGTTTAAATTGGCTGAGTGACTCAGGAAAGCCAGCAGTGAAAGCCGATTGTTCTGGATGTGTTGAATTTACCAGTATAGTTGGGAATCGGTTACCGGGCCCTTTCTTTATATTTGCTAATAGGGTTGCTTGTTCTGTTTTTCCTCGCGTGAGTAACTATACCGAAAATGGATGCGTGTTTCTTTTTGAGGCTATAATTGTTGAGTACCTGAGTTTAAATGGGTTATTTGTTTCTTTTTGAGTTCTAATCATTCAGTACCTGACTTTACATGTGTTTTTAGATGATAGCGTTAGGCATGGAAAATACCAGGGTGACACCAGAATTGCTCGGCTTCTCGGCGTAGCAGTGACGAGCCCCAGAAGTCCCACCGGCAGGTCTGGCTTTGCGCTGGAGGACTCTCTGATGGTCCTCAGAGGAGCAAACTGTCTGGAGAGGTTCCTAATGGAATATACCAGCCATTAGTCGTATTACCGACCATTAGTTGTGGATGTGCCTGTACGGGTTTGTGTAGTGAATACAAATCTGATCAGAATTAATGGCTGGTGGAGATAATGATGTAGCTGTAAAATAGAAGGTGACTGTTGGGCAAATAGATAATTTTACTTTATGCCTCTCCCATGCAGTTCTTCATGCCAATAAGACAGATGTAATCTCTTTCCAGCAGACATCTTCATAACAAGTCACAAAGCGCTCCTGAAATGGAAGAGGCTTTTATGATGGAATACCGTAAAAGCTTTAAAGTCCTGCTCCGTAGGTCAGGAACTGGACAGAGAAATAATGAAAATGGTATCTGCTACTGTCTCTGAAGGGGAATAAAACCATGTTGTTCTTTCGAAGGCTGCCAGCCTGCTGGCGCTCTCATGGTGCTCGTCGATAGAAGAGGGCTCCTTGGTTTAGAGGTGACAAAGTAAAACGTGGGCTCTTTGACCATTTCTCCTCTGTGCTTTTCTTCCTTAGTGAGTTACCGACCAAGGTAGAATCGCCTGCATTGGAGAAAGGACCACAGCGTTTCTTCAGCATCACCACTTTGCTGCTTCAACGTTATTTGCTTTGTCTTATCCCAATTTTGTTGCTGATAACAACAGTGATATATAATGTGCTTTTTGCTGTGAGCATGTAATGACTCTTTCGAGGTCTGGCTCTCGGTGGGAGGAGCCGGATGTGTTTGGATCAGTTACAGTGATGCTGTTTGACATTGAGCTGGGCCTCTCAATCCATCATAATTAGCTTTTTCTTGTTTTCCCTTTTAATAATTTAATTTGAAAAAGCAATGGAAATAAAATTAAAACAGTGGTGGGGCCTGACTTAAAGTGATTAAGGTTCAGCCTGCTGTGGGCAGGCACGCTGAGACGAGCTCGCAGCTTTCGTCTGGAGCATCGCTGAGCTGTGCTTAAGGCCACGCGTTCCCTTTAGGAAGGGTCACGGTTCTCCAAATCTCGTCTGGCCATAGCATCTCTGTAATCTATGTACATACATGTATGTACAAGCATATATATAATCTATATACAATTCTTCTTAGCCGAATATTAAGGCAACCATTTCTGCAGTCTTACCAAATATGCCTGATCTGATTTCATAAAACTAGACCGTATTTGCATCCATGCGTGAACCTAGGCAATATGTTTCACCTGTGGTTCCTGGTGTAAGTAGTCCCTGGAAAATGGACTTCAAATCACTCTGGTCAGAGTATTTAGAAATGTGGGAACTTCCCCTCCCTTCCCCCTCCATCCCCCTAGTTCTGCATATAGTTGCCATAGAGACTGTGTTCTGGAGTTCCTGAAAATCTGTTGGTTTTGTCTCATAAATGTATAAACCTGCTGCACTGAAACATCACATTTTGAAGCATCCCCTTCCCGCGCAAATCTGATAGGGGCTTGACATCCTGTGGTGCTGCAGATCTGGATATTGGGCGTGCGTCAGGCACAATCAGACAAACTGATAATGGGTATAATTAGCACCACCGGGGATTAGCAGGCAATAACAAATTCAAGCCGTAGTAAGTGCTCTGTCCCTTGGGAGCTGGGCAAACTGGCAGAGCTGGGCAGATGATCACTTGATATGGAAGATAGCATCAGCAAAGGCTCCATGGCGCAGGACTCGGCTCAGTGCTAGTATTGCCTCTTGAAACTGCCTCTTTTCCCCCGTTTTTCACTCTAAATACTTAAAAACCTCATAGTTTGTTAGTTCATGCTAGAATCTTGAACACCCAACTGACTCAGGGGGGTATATGCTTGGAATTTACTTGGCATTTTTCATCATACAGCGACCAGCCAGCGTTACATTTGTTTCTTGCAGTTACCCGTGTGAAGCAGATTGCTATCCTTGTTTCCAAATTGGAAATGCGAGGTTAAGCGTTTTGCTCAGGGTCTTGCGGGTACCAGGCTGGGAATGCTTCTAGCTTGTAATACTAAGTGTACTTGTTTTACAGATGGTTCCTATATTTGCACCAGCACCCGTGGTGGCGTGTGTGTGTGGATAAATGGCCATTCTTACACTTAGCTCTTGAACTGTTAGTTTCTTCCTGCAGTGCTAATATTAATTATACTGTATGTTGGAGGTTGCAGTAAACAGGCACAAAGCTGTCTTGTTCAGAACAGGAGGTGGATTAATTTATTTATTTTTTTTTTTTTTTTTAGTTTTCAGTGAATGTATTTTTTTTAAGGTTTATTTTCAGTTTTGGATCTGCTGAGATGGGTTTGCAAGGCAGGAAAAAATCCTGAGCCAGCTTAGACAAAGACGAGTTGCCAGACGTACTTCAGCACCATATACTTCTGCTTTACCGCAGCGTGAAGTGTAGGCACAAAACACTTCTAGCTGAGTGTCTTTGTGCCTTCCAGCATCTTTCTCCTGGCCACTGCTGCTTTCCGGGGCAATTTGTTGAAGTTCTACGTGGTGTAATTTTAAGGTGCTGTTGTTTAAAGGTGGCCTATCTTGGTTTGGCCTCCTGCTTCACCATGCTTTGGATGGATGCACGCGTGTTATCTCTATACGCTTCACTTTGCTCCCTGGTGTTTCTTTGGGGGGTAGAGGTTATCTTTTTGTTCTTTACATGCAGTGCTTGCCACATTGATCTTCTGGTGTACTAGGGGAATTCTTAAGCGCTGTGAAAGATCACATAAAAACCAGCTGGGGCTTATCTCAGCGTAATAGTGCCTGTTGTTTTGGCTGGTCTCCTCCAGAACTGCCGTAAATGCCACAGGGACCCTGAAAGGGCTGGCAGTGTGGGTTGCACGTGCACTGCCAGGACTGTCAAGCTGACAGGTAAGTAAAGCTTAAAGGTCATCAAACACAGGCTGTAATTCTTCATGTCCCTTACGGAAAACAAGTTCCCCAGCTGAGAGCAGCCAGCTGCAGGTCCCTTCCCCAAGAAATCAGCCTCTGCCCAGCATATATCAGAGTGCGATTCTCCCCGTCAGGTCGGCAGAGAGCTGCTCTGGGGGTGTTGAGGATGGCAGGTACACCCCTCGTGCTTGGCACAGGGAGCCTGTGGGTGTAGGGAGACGTTTCTCCTTCTTGCAGCTGAAATCTTTCTTCTGAGCGTAGCAGGAATGTTTATTAAAGCTACTTACGAAACTAAATACACTTTCCTAAGGCAATTGGGTTTGGATATTTTTATTTTTTTCTTGCCTGCCCGGAGAGGTGAGAAGGGTGCTCCGTGTTGCACTCGTGGCTTGACACCAGCTTGCCCAGGTTGCTGCCCTCTTAGCTACGGTGTGCGGCAGCTGGGACGACAGCAGCCTTGGCCCGGAACAGATCCACGACAAAGAACATCTGTAGGACAGAGGAAATGTGTTTGAACTTGGAACCCTTTGCTAAAACAGATGTTTGAGGGGCTGTAATTGGTACCACAAGATAGGGATTTAAAATCAAGTTAGCAGATTGAACTATCTGGGTTTGAGTTTTAGCTTCCTCCAGTCCCTTCCTCCCTCCCCCAGCCCGGATTTCAAATTGCATGTTACGGAAACGGGACAGAATGACAATGGTACTCTTTGAATTATAGGCTGCTTGGCCAGAAGAGCTGGCAGGACAGCAAATGGAAATCTGGAGAAATACACGCCAGTTCCAACTGTGAGAATTGAGATTCATTTTGCAGCTTATTTGTACAGCGTTAAAAATCTGAAACGCGTTTGCGTTGTCTAGTCTGAACCTTCTGCGTTCTTCTACTGAGGATATTGTCTTTGACAATTTTAACCATTGTTGGTTTTATTTCAAGAACATCAGATGCTCAGTGTCAGTGTCTCACCTGTTGGATGGGTACTATCGAGTAGCTTGAGAAGTGAAAGGTGCTGAATTGGGCTCTGGTTTAGCTAGCGTGTGGATGAAGGTGTTTCTCAGGGTGTGCTAACCAAGCCCATGACTACTTTTGGAGCAGAGTGTCTCCATTCAAAACTGCAGTGTGATGGACCGCACTGGTCTGTGCCGTAACTCCAGCCTAACCATCACGTTCTCCAGGTCTCTGCCCCATCACATTCGCCGTTACAGGGTTGGAAACAAACTTCTGAGGCCACGACAGCGGTGCACGGCTGCAGTGCTGGTCCAAGAGGCGTTGCCATTGCGCTTGGCCATCCTGCTCCTCTCTGATCACATCCCCAGAGGCAGCGCTGTCTTCTCAGGTCTGGGTGCCGTGCTCCATCCAGCAGACCAGCGGAGCATTTGTGGTCAGGCAGGGCCATCTGGAGAACTCTGTATCCTCTCTTGGTCAGTCTGACTCACACTTGGCTGGTCTATTTGTGAGCCTCGGTTGTGCTGATCTGTTGTTTCTGCTTTATTTCTAAGTTGTGAGGAATTTGTGTCCCGGCTAACTTGATGTTTATAGTGGAGGGCTTTCTGCAGGTCTGGGTTTTCTGGTGGTGGCTCTCAGGCCATGGTGCTACAGTTCTTGAAGAACTGGGACCTGCGACCTTTTATCCACGAGACCATTTATCTCCTTAAAACATCTGTAACGTTTATAGTTTCTTCCTGTGGATACCACAGCATGTTGTAATTGAGGAGGAATAGAGAACAGTTTATCAAGTCCTTTGGAGATTTCTCCTTTTGATAAATCTTCTTGTCATTTTTTTTAAGGAATGTTCCAATTAACTGTAAGCAAGGAGAAGCACTGTAATGTTTCCAAAAATGTCTTAAAGCCACTGGAGTTTAACAGGAAATCTGCTTTCCTTAGAAAATACCGTGTTAATCAAACTGCCTTCGTGTCTGCACCTCTTCTTGACTTACGCAGAATGGGAAATTCTGCATGTGTTAATTTTTCTGTGCTTTAGGCTCCCAGCACCGGGGTGCTGCTATCTGCTTGGCTTCTAGCTTAAGTTCATCACTGCAGAGGACGGACTACATCCTGTATCAGGAGTTGAGTTTCAGGTCCAGCGGCTACTGACCAGTGCGCTCCTGCATCACACGCATAGAAAGACTTATGTTTGCCACTTATTTAATTTGGACATGTTTGATTGCTTCAAGTTGTAGGAGAAAATACAGTTGTTTTCTGCTGTTAGCGTTCTGTCATGTTAGAAAAAAGTGCTTGTGCCTTAGCTGGTTGGTTGGGAAAGGTGGGACCTGGTGGTGATTTGGTGAGAAATTTATGAAGCTATGGTGGGGAAGAGCTCTTTCTCCATTTGTAACTACCATCCTTAGCTGGTACTAAGCTTTCACTCAAAACTAGTTTAGGTTTTTTTTGTTTTGTTGTTTTGTTTTTTGGTGTTTTGTTTTTTTTTTTTTAAAAAGAGCTTGCACTGTGTCTCAGGAATATGGTCTGGAAGAAGCTTGCATGTAACCTTCAAGAGAGCAGAAGATTTCAGCAAATTGGGGTAGCAGCTCTGAACAGATTGATACTTCCTTGTTAGCTCTCACTGATAAGAGAACTAGGTCAGCTCTATGGAGAAAGCATTTTATCTGCATACTTCTCTTAACTGGAATCCTGGCGCTTGGCTGTTGTAACAGGCTTGCTGACTTGCAGCTCTGCACGGGGGGTTGTGCTCTCCATCTCGTGCTTTCCTCGGGGTCAAAGCGTGGTCTGCAGCCCTGTTGCTTTCCTCTCTGTGACGTGTGCTGCTTTTACTGTGGGGGTGATGCCGTCAGTCCCCAGGGGTGTAAGTAGCATCTTCCATCACGCTGGTGTAATGTCTCTGGCTGCAGTTCATAGGGCTGTTGTTCAGCTCTGGAAGTACATAGCTCTGCTGGCAGGGGATGAGGATACAGTGTGTGAAGCATCATCTCTGGTGCTTATTCCAGTGGAGAAGGTGGAGGAGAATGAAGGCTCTTGGAGGGGAGCACATGAAAGGCTGCGGCCTGCTGTGGTCAGCCGCTGGAGCAGCGGTGTCTTAAGGTGGGACTGCGTCTGCTCCAGTGCAAGGTTTCCCTTTCCTTACCCAGTATGTCTTGTTCGGTGGCCACCGACTGTATAACTGCCTCCAGCGGCAGCAAAAGTGGAAGCTGAAATGCAGCAATGCACTCGGGCACCTGGGACGCTCAATGCCCAGGTACCCTCCTCCTCTTTTCCCCGCGTATTCTGTACGCTACTTGCCTCTCTGAGGTTTTGTCCTGGGTTTCAATGTTTGTTTTTATTTTTTTCTTCTACTTTGTTCTCCTCTGTCTTCTGTTTTCATTTTTACTGACCTTTTTTTGTCCAGCATGTGTTAAATTGCTGTCATCCAAATATCCCCAAATACATCACACATCGCCGCCTATGAGGTTGGCAGCTCTAGTGCCAGCTGACGGAAGACACTATAGAAGGTGTAAACCCAACAGAGGAGCGTGGTTTGGAGGCTGTTGCTCTGGCACCCGTTCCTGCTGCTCGGCTGCCCCGTCCTTTCAGATCCAGGGTTCGTGTGGCTGCTGCAGTGTTTCTCTTTGGTTATTCATCCCATTACGGCCTCCTGATAAATTATTTTGTGTAACGATTTTTGTGTGCGTTCATTGCTCTAGCTTTATGGTAGATGACACAGATTAAACGAAGCCAGACAACGCTCTCTGTTCGGGGTAATGACTTTCAACTGCGGTGTCCTTTTGTCACTGTAAATTATGGTAAATGATGTAATGTTAGACAGTAAAGATACAAGCTACAGAACGGTATGAGCAGTAAGATCCCCCAAGAAGATGAATTGCATACCTGGAAACCTTTAAGTGCAAATATCCATTGCATCCCTGTGTGCGTGTGGAAGGAGTGTCAGCTCCGCCACGGGAGATGTGCACTTGAGACAAGCGTGCACTGGGTGCGCGCTTTGGAAATAACACGTGCTCCTTGACAATGCCGAGGAGATTTAAGCGTTATAGGCGCTTCTGCCTTGGAGTGCTGCATGTTCTAATGGTCTTAGTATGATTGTTTCAGGGTACAGCTTCGAAAAACAGAATCGTATCAAGTATTTCACAGGTTAGAACCAACACCTTGTACTTTGTCCAGAATAGCAATTTCAGCTTATTTTAAGTTTGGGTTGTGTTACACTTTTGAACGTGCTGGGCTCCCCAGTTGAGATATAATCGAATTCCCTGGTAGTTTGTGGTTTAGGTTCCCATCCCAAAATAGAATCTCGCCAGTGGTATAACAGCTGGAAATTTCAGTATTAAGTTCATATTCCAGCTTTTTGTCTTTAAGACGAAGTGAAATCAGATGGCAGGGTCTTGCTCAACCTAGGCTAAAGTAACCAAAGACTGAAAATAATCTGCGCACAAATATGATGTATTTTGGAATTGTGACCATCTGTAGTAGCGTTCACCCTTGGTTTAAATAACTCCAAACATCTGAAAACAAAAGTTCTGTCAGCAATGGACTTAATACGAATTGATTGGAAATGGTATACCATAGAGGGGATAACATTATGTTTAAAAGTAGAGGACTGCCTCAAGGTATCAGCGGCTGTTCCTTTTTTCTGCCAGAGGTTTCACGTGAAGTCATAGGGGGAGCTGAAATTTTTGTGGTCATGTGATTTTTTTTTTTAAATTTTTTTTTTAATTCCCCCGCCTGCACTTCCTCTTTTGCCCAAATATTGCAAGACTTAATATCACGAGACTGACTTCATTGATTCCCTTGATACTTGGAATTGAAGTCCTCCTTCAGCCTTGCTGGTGGCACACTGGTTCTCCACTGTGACAATTTACTGCTCTTGTGGTCTAGTGCCTATCATGGCCCTCAACTCACTGTAGGACACCTGCTCGCCTTGGTCTCCCGTGGTGGTTAGCTTGCTCCTTTGGGGCTTGTTGGTCCGTGCTCAATTGGTTTCAAAGAACAGATGGTCTTTGCTGTCCTTGCTGTCGGCATGGCTCAACTGGTGGAGCCGGCAGCAAGCACTTGCCTGCTTGCTTCTCCCACAGATGTGTCTCACTTTCCTTCCTCTGCCAAAGGTGTGCTCAGAAATGTCGTCCTTAAAATGATCTGGCAGACTTTTCTTCTAGATGAGTAAGTCTTCTGAGATATTTGTAATCCACTGTCCCGTGCAGTATGGTAAGGCTGCAAAGTATTTATGTGGAATATGTGTGCGACTAGACTAAGCACTAGGCTGCATCTGTCCGCAGACACGCGTATGTGTGTTTGTGCTTGTGTACAATGTGCCGTGCACGCGTGTGGGTTATAGAGAACCCACAGAGGTTGCACAACCAAGTGCTCTGAAGTTAAGAAATGCCAGAAATGGGCAATTAGGAAATAACCTGGGTAATTGTTCCCTTTTTCACATGTGGTGGGGTACGGCTGTTAGCTCAGTCCCTGTTCCACTGGCCTCTTGCTCTGTTGGGCACATGGCGATGGCTGCAGTGGTGGGATGGAGTCCTCCTCCTTGCCTATGTGGAGCAGGAGGTGTGATGGGATGGTGGTCTCTTTATGGCTTTAAAACCTGTGAATGCTTGTATCACAGACTGGTTTGGGTTGGAAGGGACCTCAAAGCCCATCTAGTTCCACCCCCCGCCATGGCCAGGGACACCCTCCACCAGCCCAGGTTGCCCAAAGCCCCATCCAACCTGGCCTTGAACACTGCCAGGGAGCCAGGGGCAGCCACAGCTTCTCTGGGCACCCTGTGCCAGGGCCTCAGCACCCTCACAGGGAAGAATTTCTTCCTCAGATCTAACCTAAATCTGTCCTCCTTCAGCTTCAGGTCATTCCCCCTTGTCCTGTCCCTCCCTGCCCTTGTAAGCAGTCCCTCTCCAGCTTCTTTGTTCTGTGCAGCTCTGTACCTCATCTACCAGACAATGTTCGAAGTGCTCTGAAGAGTGAATGACTAGATTTCTTGTGGGCTTATCTCGATGATGGCCAACTGCTCTGCAGATATGGCTCAGCCCTACTGTGACAGAGGGTGTTTTTTCCAGGCTGAAGGCACTTTGGACTTGGGTTGAAATATCCATGGCCTGATTATTGGCTCAGGATTATAACATATCTATCACTATTTTTATAAAAAAGGTTTCAGCTCTGAGCACTCCTTGCTTTCGCAGCTGAGGCCCAACCATCTCCACCCAGGTGCTCAGAAAGACCTTGGGCTGCACAGTCAACGTGTTGGTACTCAAGACACCTCTGGGCTTCCCCATGTCAGGCGCCCGTGCCGTGGGCTGTCCCGTGTGGCCGTTTCACCGGTGGGACTGTCCCCACTCCCCACCGTCCCCAGCACCCTGTCCAACCTGTAACAAATGAGATGGGTGCCCCTTGGTGTTAATCATCATTCATCACTGGTGCTGGTGGCATTGCCTATAGCATATCTTGATTGCTTTTTTCCTCCTTACGTGCTTCTCATCTGTTAATCGTTAGGAGACTGTAAGACTGTACATTTATTCCAAAGCGGGTGTTGGAGTATATGCAACCTCTTTGCTACGGCTCTAATCCTGAGTTCAGAGGCTCTCCATCAATTGCCATCCAATCTCATCCATTATTTTCCACTTAACGAAGAGCCTTTCCAGTCGTAAGTACCAACCCTTCATAAGTGCCATTCTCCCTATCCAGTGGATTTGCATCTCCTTGCCCGCCTTTACAGTAGCCTACGGCTGCCTGTGATTTTAAACTAGCCTTTTATTTCAAATGTCTCTTTCCAGGAGGGATCACAATCACATGGGCTGAGCAGGATTTTGCCATTAGTGGGGGGTTTTCCTGTAAGTGTTCCCTAGCAGGATGCGTTTCCTCTTGCATAAGCAGGCTAAAAACCCTCCGAAGCCACAGAAATACATCTGCTGGATTCTTGAGACAGATAAATCCTTTATAAACAGGAAAATGGGCAAACTCATGGTAACTCTTGTGACACATCATGATGGGAGATCAGAAAGAAAAGGAATGAAAAGTATCACTGTGCAAACGCGGCTGACGGCATCCCGCGTTTCTAAGGTCCTTTTAAAGGCTGACACAAAGGCTGGCGGCTGAGCTGTATGGCGGGGAGGTGAAGTTAAATGTTTGGTAAAATTCAGCTGGAAGTCACTTGACATGTGGGGAGGGGGGGGAAGAAGAGTTTTGGAAGCTCTTTCCCATGTCCCCGCCAGGATGTGTAAGATGCCGTGTGTCGCGGAGCGGGATCCAGGAGATCAGTGCGGTCATAGATCTGTCAGCGCTTCTATTGTAGTGGTCTTTGCAGGGTGTCTAACGCTTCTGTTTTAGTTTTGCTGAGGGCTGTAACTCTGGCAAAACTGAAACTCCTTTCAACTCCTAGTTGTGAGGTTTTAAATCCTCCAAATTTGTACTTTACAGGGGAAAAAAAAACAACTTCCCGTCTAGCAAGTGTATGAAGATCCTTCCAGCTCCTTAGCTAAGATTTAACAGCACAGACAATGATCTAATTAACTTCCTTCTTCTTAAGCTCTTGCTCCAAGTCCAGTCCACTTCCTAAGAGTAAATCCCTAGCACAGCCCCATTAGCCATGGACGCGCTTTCTTGCCCGCTCGGGTATTTCCAAAGTCACTTCCCAAGGGTCCCTGAACCGGCCAGGTCACGCTTTTGCACGTGTGATAGAGGCTGAATCACTCTTTCCTCACGGTGAATCATCTCGGATGTTGGTGTCTCACCTGATAATCCTACAAGTGGCCGCCCTGGGAGCTCCTGCCCGCACCGCTGCCCGCACCGCTGCCCGCACATGGCCCTGCCGAGAGAACCTGCGGCGACCAAATTCAGCTGCGGTTTGCAGACGGTGGAGGAGGGGATCCTTTTCACTGCGGTATTGAGAAACAAATGAGGATACTGAATGCTCTTCAGGTTTTAACAAGAGGCTGGGGGGAGGGAGAAAATGACTTTTTT
>VXBL01006907.1:1600421-1626581 GCA_013400195.1 Aramus guarauna | reverse complement strand
CCCGCAGAGCAGCGGCAGCCGGCGGGGCTGAGGCGGGTTTGCTGGCCGCGGCGGTGCTTTGTCTGAACTTCCTGTTGTCTTGCACGCACGCGTGCAGGGGCTTTGCCAGGAGCTCCCCATTCCCATGCTCCAGCAAGAGCCACGGCCCCGAGTGGCTGGAAATTGCAATTCCCGCAGGTCGGTTGGTCTGCGGAGAGATAGCCCCAGTTGGAGAGAACCACGTAGTTTTACAAAGCTGTAATTTATATCAATTAATGGTGTGTGGGTGATAGGAGTCAAGGTGATCAGCACTAATTGTACACGCCACTGAAAACGTTCGGGGCTGCGGGTGGCCGGTTACTAGAGTACCGCCATTGAACTGGAACTTGCAGGTTTTTGGAGTTGATTTTCTATGAGCCTTATCCCGAAGGAAAACGGTGGGTCTAGAGGGAGGGAACCCCAGGACAAGGCTCTTCAGTCGAGCGGTGCGTGCCTCCGCCTTTGCTGCTGGATTAGGTGGAGATGGCCTCCCGCGTGCGGGTGCTCCCTGTCACGGGGGGATTGAGGGAGGGTCAGGCAGGTAAGGGAAGAAGCGATTCTCCTGCTCACATCCCCCGGACATCTCCGGTGTGAGCGGGATGGGTGTGTGCTCGGTGCCTCCCGGTGCACAGCTCGACTGGGAGGCTGGGCACTTTCACAACAGGGTTGTGCAAGGGCCGAGAGTCAGGCGTTCTGCCGCACGCCGGCAGCCTCCCCTGCTCAGCCCCGACGGTCCTTGGCACCCTCACTTCTGCACGGTGTTCCCGGCAGAACGAACACAGCGGGTTATCTTCCGGGATGCTGTTAGGAAGGGCCGTGCCCCTCGCTGCGCGGCGTTCCGTGTGCTCACCTCCCTTCAGATGACGATTGAAACAACAGGGCAGAGATCTGCTGCCAAAGAGAGGGCTTGTGGGGGATAGACTCCATGGGCGATCCCTGTTCTACAGCCCAGGTGAAAATTTGGTGGGTTTCTTGATGTGCAGGGGAAAGTGACTTCCAAACACCTGGGTTTAGTGCGTGGTTCTGGCGCTGGGTCTGCAGTACAGCAAAACTGGGTACAATTCCCCCCCCCCTCCCCGCCCTGAAAAAATCTGTGCAGTTTGTATCTGCAAAGCAAAAAGCTGCTGCAAAAGGTTCCTTTTTATTTCAGTTCGTCTGGAAAGATGCCTTCAGCTGAGAGTCGTGTTATGTAAGGCCTTTAGAAGAGGCTTATTCAGTCCCCTTTGGATATACCTTTTATTAGATTTTCCATTTGTGTGCCTGACTTCTTCTTGCACTCCCTTTACATAGGCAGCATTCCTACAGAAGCTGTGATCAGATGGGTGCCCTGAGAGGCAATTAGCGTGTGGGTGGGTGAGTGCACACCTCAGGAATGATCTTCTTGAAGGAATATGTTGTTCTGCAAGTGACATGCCTTAGTGTTCAACCATGGCATATGCAAGTTGTTAATCAGCTGTTCCAGATCCTCATTCCTCCAGGAAGGGCTGGGGGAAAAAAAAATAATCCTTTTCTGAATTTTGTGTAAAATAAAATCAGGAGCTACTGCTCCGAGGGTTCATTGAGCCCTTGCAGCAATTTTGGAGGAGTGTGGATGGAAGGATATGAATTAAAATGAGTGCTGTCGCCTTGACTTAGGCTGCCATGGAGCCCGTCGGTGCTAGTGCTGTAGGTCTTTTTCACAGCAATGTCCCTGTGAGAGAAGCTTGTGCAAGGTTGAAGGCCATGAAGGGAGGTTTTCCCCCTAAATTTTAGTCAGACTTCCATGCAGCTACGAGTATTTTTGTACATTGGGCAGAAGAGGTTAAAACTCAGAACTGCAACAGCTGAATAAAAAAGCAAGACATGGGTGGTTTTCAAAGGTCTAAGTTATCTTGTGACTGGCAGAACTGCTAAAACCTGGTTTCTTGCAGATTTTTCTTACATCTACTCCGCACAGAGCAAATGTTCCCCAGCTGCCTTACACATCCTTTCTTGGCCATCGGCACGTGGCCACCTCCCGTGGGTGCCTCACTAGCCCCGGGGTGCCTGTGCTGTGCAGGAGGGACGTGGGCAGGAGTTAAAACTGCACCTTCCCTAGTGGGGCACACATTTGGATTTCTTTCTTTTAATGTACCTGGGATTTTTCTCTAAAGCTGATTTAAAAAAACAAAAAACCCAAGATATTTATTAACTGACATAATCCAATGTCAGTTGGATTGCAATGGCTTGTCAGGTTCTAGTGTACTAGGGAAGAGAGGGCAGGCAGTGCGGCTGATAAATCTCATTTCTCTAGGAAAGCAAGCAGCAAATACTGTCCCCTCTCTTATGGTCAGCCAATGGTTTGTGCAAGTATTGCTGCAGTTTTAAGGCCCTGTCCAATGATGAAAATGGAAGTTGCACTTGATAGTTTTGTCTGCAGCAGGAATGAGAGAGAGATGGTCGCACTTGGGGAGCGCTGCACGTGATCCACGCCTGCCTTCCTGTCTGTGTGCAGTGGTTGAAGCGGAGTAAGTCCTCAGAAGCTGTGTATTTGTCCAATATTCAGATGAAAAATAACGTTGGCTTAGCTGTTTAAAGCTTCCAACTAAACTGAAATCTTGGAAGTGCAGGGACAAAATGAGTTCAACAGAAGCGGTTGGAATAGAACGGCTCCTTCCCTGGGCTCTGTCCAGACTGCCTTCTGTCTCCTCCTTCCCTGTCTGCATTTTTAGTGGTCCCGGGTTGTTTCGCCGTGGCTGATGCCAGAGTCCCGGATGGTCTGTTCCAGCTCTCGGGGATGCGTGTGGTTGGTGACATGAGGCTGCTGTTCCCTGTGGATCCCTTCTGGGCTCTGCCCTCTCTGGAGGGGTGCTCCTCTTCCACAGCCCCTGAGCTGCCGCCGGCTTTGCCACTTCATCCCAGAACCCTAAACTTTTAAGGCACCAATTAGTTTTCCTTCGGTTGGAAAGGTGGAATTGCCCATTTTATTATCGGGGCAATTGACCTCTTCAGAAATCATATTTTAGGGACAGAACAAAAGAGCGACTCTATATCTTGTTAACTGTAATTTCTGAGCAACAGGTCTCTTGTTTGGAATCTCTGCATCTTCTGTCCAAAGGGCTTCCTCAGCTAAAAGTTGGCTGAGGCTGAAATTTAAATATGAAGGGTGTTTAGAGCTTTCCTCTGGAAACTGGGGTGGACATTAGCAGAAATGCTGGAGCCGTGCTGCGCACCCAGCTCCGAGCGATAGGAGTTAGCAGTTTGAGCTGGGTTTTGGGGGGGGTTGCATTGTTTTTTTCCTTTTTTAAAGCCAGCATGTGAGTAGCTGATCATTGCAACTAATTCTGTGAAGGATTCTGCAGACAAACATACCTTTTTCCAGTGTAAAGCATCCTGCAGTTGCAACCAGCTCTTACTTCTCCATTCTCCGGTCAAACCACGAAGTCCCCCAGCTGCCGCAGCTCCTCTCCCAGTGCCGTGGAACAAACCTCACCGCTGCTGCCTGTTCCACCCGGCTGCCCGCACGCCCCAAACCCTCCAAACCGTGCTTTACGCAGCGATGCCAAATCTGCTGGGGCCGCGCAGTGCCATGGTTTTTAAAGCCCTGCTCTTGCTGCTGGGGCAGGCTTGGCTTTGTGCAGGATCCCCAGCTGTCACTGCGTTTTTCTTCCCTCTTCTTTGTGCATCCATTTAGGTCTGGGCACTCCGGAACAAGGACCTTTGTCTCCGTTCTATAGCAGCCTGTAACGTCTACTGTAATGTCACAGCCCTGCAGCTGTCAAGGTGATAAAACAAGAACAGGAGTGCTGCTGAGGAATTCTTGGAGGGCACAATCGATGTTTATGGTGGTTCGGTTTGAAAGCAGTATGTAGTTATGAATGCCTTGAAGTCTCTTATTGCATGACATTACAGTAGACCTTTTGGGAGTAACACTTTTCATAATCTTCCGAATTAGTTATGGATGCCTTGATTGGTTTGCTGGGTGACTAATGTCTATTTGTCATGGTCACGAGAGAGCAATGCCCTTTCATTACATCCGACTGCAGTGTTTTCTCCCCCATGGCCAGCTGGGGCAACCAGAGATGGAGGCTTGGTGGCCAGAGCACATTAAACTTCACTCGGCCAGACTTTGTGAAACTTGTCGTGAAGAAAATAGACAATTTAGCTAAGAAAAAAGGAATATCCTCTTGAACGCAGAAAAGGTACTACTGGGTTTGTATTTCAAACGTTGCAGTTGTGATCTGATTTCCTTCCTCAAACTTCTGCGAAGTAAGGGTGGGGGAATTGCTTTTGCTTGTGCAACTTGATGCCACTTCCCTATTCTAAATGGTGATCTTAATGAGCGCAACCGTGGGCTGGGGGAAGCAGCTGTCCTCCGTGATATTTTTACCATAATCCATGAGCCGTTTCCTGCAACCAATTGGCCTTTTTTGGCAGAGAAGCGATTGTAGGGCATTCAAATTAATTCATAAAACTACCACTTTTAGGAACAGTTTTCCCGTGCCACTTATCTGTCCTTTCTGGATTTAATAACAATTTTTTTCATCTCATCTGTCTGTCTTTTTTTCTGGTCTGGTATATATGAAAGCACTAAATGTATTCATTTGGTGAGGTCAGCTTACCACCTGTTGAAGGATCTGAATATTAAGTGTGCTTCTAGTCAATGCCATCCAGCATAGTAATCCTCAAATTCACCTTTTTGGCTAACGTTTTATAAAAGACAACTCTGAGTTTCAAAAGTCATTACTCTGACGTGTTGTTCAACCAGAGTTGTTATGGATTATGAGAAGGATTTAATTTCTTGAAGTCGTACCGAGTTAATTTTAAGCTGTGTATCAGCACTTGAGATTTACTTTAAATCCTTAACTAATTAAAAGATTACATTTTAAAAATAAATAAATAAGTCCCCAAACCTGGAGTATTATGGTAGCATGAAAACGCACCCATTTGGCAGCAAAGTTACAAACCTCGTGGTGTTCTTGTGGCAGAGGCGACTCTTTTTAAAAGGAGTTGTGTTTACAAAGATTGAATTTGGTGATTTTACAGGATGGTGGTGGGTTTTTTAATGCTCTACTGCAGGCTTCCTGGTCTTTCCCTTTTGGCAAACCCTCTCCCAAATATTGTTTTTAAAGCTCTTCTGTGCACATTTGATCTCGCCCAATGCCGGGAATAGGGATTCCCTGCCCCGGAGAGGGGAACGCTGCTTGGGGGGAGGAAGCCTGTGGTGTAGCCTGCACGGATGGTATTTGCAAAACTGGCTTAGAGAGGTGGTAAAGTAACACATCTGAGTTAAAACCTGCTCGTTTCTCACCCTGCGGGGTGGTGAAGGGGAAGGTGTGTTGGGTCGGGCCCTGTGGTGGTGACATGGGTTATTGTCCTTTGATACATCCCCTGCCCCAATCCCCTTTGAAGGGTCGCGCTTTCTAATAAAAGTGTTTGGTTTTTTTAAAGTGGAGCAGTTGAAGTGCATGTAGAAACGTTGCCGGGGAGAGCTCTGGCTCTTTGTTACGTGTTCAGGAAGGCACCGTGGTTTCTTCTGCCCTGTGAGGACAGTTCTGTGTCTCTGACCACAAGTCAGGAGCTCCTCTGAAAAGTGGTTGGACTTCTGCTAGCCGAGCTGCAGCTTTGAGCAGTGCGGCAGCCGTTTGGCCAGTAAGGCCTTCGGTCCCTTCACACCCTTATCTAGTCTCATTTTGCTCATAGTTCTGACACTATTCTTTGTGGACCCTGGTGAGCAGCTGAGTTGGTCCTTGTGTTTTAACCCCGACACCAGCTGAAACAACCCCACAGCCGTTCGCTCGTTCCCCCCCAGTGGGATGGAGGAGAGACACGGGGGAAAAAAGGTTAAGCTTGTGGGTTGAGATAAAGACAGCTTAATGTGACAGAAAAGGAAGAGAATAATAATGATTATAAAAGAGTACACAAAACAAGTGATGCACAGCATAATTGCTCACCACCCGCAGACCACCGATGCCCAGCTAGTTCCTGAGCCGTGGTCCAGCCCCCAGCCAGATTCCCCCAGTTATATACTGAGCATGACGTCATACAGTATGGAATATCCCTTGGCCAGTCTGGGTCAGCTGTCCTGGCCATGTGTGTCCCCCCAGCCCCTCGCTGCCGGGCAGGGCACAAAGCTGAAAAGTCCTTGGCTTGGTGTGAACATTGCTGAGCGACAACCAAACCAGCAGTGTGTTATCAGCAGTATTCTCATCCTAAGTCTACGTCACAGCACTATACCAGCTACTGGAAAGAAAATTAACTCTATTCCAGCTGAAAGCAGGACAGTCCTCGTGCAGTAGTGCTGTGTGCGAGTGTAGAGGTTGGTGCCACTGGGCTGTGCATCTCCCCTGGCGTTGTCTTCCTCTGCCAGACCCTGGGGAGCTGTTGTGTTTGCAGGCAGCATGACATCTCCTTCTCTTGTTCATACTCAGTTTTGTAAATTTTTGTGAATGAATATGCTTGAGGTTGCTTGAAGTTATTGCATCTCCCACACTGCTTCTGAGTAACATCTCATTTTCTCCATCCTTACTCTGTTCCCTTGTTAGAAATGCTTTTTGTATGTCATTCTGCATCCAGGCAGGAAAAGGGTGCGCTTCACAGATGATGCAGATAACCATCTATTCACCTGGAACACGGTGCAAAGATATTTCTGTTCAATTTGGTTTAACTTCCCCTTTGTGCATCTGCAGATGGCTCTGCCCTCGCGAATGTTTTGTCTTGTCCCAAACAGCCACCCCTGTGCATCGATCTCAAGTTCCTCAGCGTGGTGACAAGGCTGAGCTTTGCTCTAGCTTGGTGACAAGGCTGAGCTTTGCTCTAGCTTGCAGCTTCGCCTGCGGAGGGAAGGGGACTCGCTCCCCTGTGGGAGCTGGAAGCCCGTGGCTGCGCTGGTCCCTTCTGCTCTTGGGCATCAGGAGCTCCCTCTCACCTCAGGCTCACACGGAGCCTCCGTCATCTCGTTTGGTGAGCTAATGGATGTACAGGATAGCAGGTTTAAAAAATGAGCTCTGTTTTAGGCGATCAGAAGCAGGCAGTGGGGTTGCCTGGTCCCTGCGGTCAGCTGGCTGTCACAGGCAGTTGGCTGCTGCTGCTCCTGCTGTTCAGGTTCATCGTGATCAAAACTGAAAGGTGAAGTTTGCGGTTTAATTTGTTCAAATTGAATTTTTTTTTCCTCCCTCCAGTAATAAATTACTGTAAAAACTCTAAACTAAACTGACAAGCACTTGTGCAGCCTGCAAATAATTACCATAGGCTCCTCTTAGAGGATTAGTCTGAGCCCTGCCTAGGAGCCAGAACAGGTAATCACTGACATCTTGCAGTATTAGTCGTATTTTTTCTTCTGGTTTAGCTCTATATTTGTATTTGGCCTGTAGTGCGACTTCTGAAATGGATTTGTGCACATATGCTCTGTGTGGTTCTTTTTTAATTAGATAAATTAAAATGGATGGACTATACATGTCAGTTGGGTGAATTAATTTTTTAAATCCTATTTCACATTATGGCATCCAACAGGGATTACACAGACTTTAATTTTTGAATGTCTGATTATGCCTTTTCACCTACAACACTTTGACTTTTACTAATTTCAAGAGCATTTGACTCAGTGAGACAGTCTTTTCTTTGAGACCTAAATTTGGGCATTTAGGAAATAGCGGTTGTTTTGTTTCTGTAGCTTAGTCTGTTTGGATCTATATCTTGTTTTGTTGCCAGAAGAGGTCTTCAGGTCAGTAGTCTTTAAAAGCTGGTACCCAGCATCGTTCTGCTCCTTTGTACGTAAGGCAGCGGGGAATAGGAGCAGCCTTCTGCGCAGAGGTGGGTCAGAGCCGCGTATTGAGGGATGTAACCTCCGAGCTTGGGGAACGTTGTCACCGAAATGGCTGGCATTTAACTTCTGCCATTCGTCTGCATGTTTAAACGTGAAAGAAGAAGATCCTGCCCCAGATCTTTCCCTCCTGCCTCTCTTCTCCCATCACTCAGGAAAAGGCCATCGCGGCATTCCCTGGAAACAAAACCCCTCGGAGTTCTGGCCCTGGGAGTACGAGAGTCTCCAGTTCACCTTGCCGCGCATCTTCGGTGTTAAATGTTCCTTCCCGTGTATGCGAGGCTTGACCAAAAGAGAGAACGATGATTAGCTAGAGTGATTTTTATTTCCTTTCATGCAGAGGAAGCTGGGGTCTTAGGTGCATCAGCAGTTTGGGGGGGGGGTCAGATGCTTCAGGATATTGAGAGGCTCCATCAGCAAAATGGTTGGCAAAGTCGGTGTCTTTCCAACGACTGCATTGGCATCGCTAGATTTGTCTCAGTTCAGATGGGAACATCTTGATTGCTTGTTTTCTTGGAAAGTTTATCTGAGTAGCGAGACTGACTTTGGCAGCGTGCTGGTGGCCTTGGTCCTCCTGCCATGGAGAGGCAGGTACGGATCAGGGTGGGTGGCTGTGGCAGTCTGTCCCGGCAGAATTTACTCCTGAAAACAATGTTGTATTCTGCGCAACTGTGCCCTAAAATCTTTCCATCTAAGCGAAATACTTCTATGATGAAAACAGGCAGACTTGGTAAATTCAATGACCAGCAACACCCTTCAATTAAAACTTTAGCTGGGTTATATTTAGCTGTCGGTGGCCACTGTTGTGAAGCACAAACAAAACCAGAGCTTTGCTGGTTGGGCAGAACCCTCTTCCCGAAACACTGGGGACGGACAAAGGGACGGTGTCGCAGCACATGCTGAGATACGGACAGCAAAGCATCCCTGCGCCTGATGGGGAGCACGGCCCCCCCTGTGCTGAACCTCTGGACCCTTGTCTTCCACCGTCCAGAGTTTCCAGCCAGTTGGTGCTGGAGAAGAGAGTCGTTGCTTTGTTTCCTCTACCAATACATGAGATGATTCAAATTTCATGAAACTGTGAATGCTGAAAGAGCTAATGGAGAATTAGGAAGCATCTTGCTCCGCTCTGAGGTGTGCTCTCTGCTGTCTGTGTATTACAGCTCTCTGTCTTGTGTCCCCCCTCCAGACAGGCAGAATTGACAAGTCCTACCCAACAGTGTGTGGCCACACAGGACCGGTGCTGGACATAGACTGGTGTCCTCATAATGACCAGGTCATCGCCAGTGGCTCTGAGGACTGCACCGTCATGGTAAGTGTATTTAATTTGTCTTGCGGGGTGGGGTTTGCTTCGTGCTGCAAATGACACTTGTATTTCTGAAGACATCTCCTGTTCCGACGCCGGGGGCAGAGTCCTTGCTGATGTGAGGTTGGCCACAGGCATTCTGCAGCTCGCATTTTGTCTCAGCTTAAGAAACCTAGCTAAAAATGGGAGCAAAAATAGCAGAGCAAGCTTTATTACCTGCGTAAGAGCAGAATTTGGTACTTTCTTCTCACGTTATGTTGGAGAAGGTGCAGCCTCAGACTTCTGAGAAGAATCTCTCCAGCACTGAGATGGCACTTTGTGTAATGGACTTGGCCTCTGTCTTCTTGGCTTTGTCTTCAGTTGGCTCTTCCCTTTTACCTTCCCTTGGGGATTTCTCTGATGTTTGGGAAGACGAAAGAGAAGAAAGAGTGCCAGTCAGTGGTCAGGTGTTTTGACTTGTAGTGCTTTGCTGAGATTGAGATTGGTCCTTACCTCAAATATCCTAATGGTGTGTGTTGGGAAGAGATTAGAATTGGAGGGGATCGAGGGTTTCAGAATTGCTTCAGCCCTTGATTGAAGGGTGACACTGTCGTATTTTCCTGTATCTACAGATTGTGAGTAGATGTCAAAAGGGGTTGGGGTTTTTTAATAAATAAATTAAAAAAAATCCAAATTCTGCACCTGCCAGCCCTGGTCCTGAGACCTGTTTTACCTCAGTCAGAGCCCACTGAACAATAAACGACCTTGCTCTGTGATGGATGTGGAATCCCGTGTATGCAAACACAGCAGAATAAGTGAAAGAAAATCCTTGTAAGATGAAATAATGCCAAATAACTTCAGTGATCTTTGGCCATATTTAGAAATGCTGTAGGCTGAATGTTATATTGAAATCTTATTATAGATCATGTCAGATAAATTCCTTTGCTTCTGTTCATCGTTAAAATGCTTGGGAGGGGATTCATCCCAAGAGGCTTTTCCTGGGACAGCTCTTGCCTGTGATCTCTCAGTCTTGGAAGCTGAAGCATGTTAACGAAATGTACTATATTTAATATTAAACAAAACAACAAGCTTCTGTGTTTGTAACATTCACTACTGGGCTAGAATGAAGCTTTGAAGGATGCAGGAGTTTTCCTCCAGAAGCCACGATCCAGAAGGGCTGCAAGTTGGAAGGAACGGTCTCTGAAACATGAGCATCAACAGAAGCAGGCGAAGCTAAGGTCCATAGCTGCCTTCTTGGAGGCAAAATAAGTCTCTAATCCAAGTGCAATGACAAGTATGTTGTGAGGCTCCAGAGGGATTGAATTATGCAGAAAAGCCAACAGTGTTCGCTTACAAGTTGTCCAAAGTTGTCCAAATGCTCCTAATGTAGACACAAACCGTCTGCGAGAATCTGAGCCTACAACCGTGCAAACAGGCTCCGTGGGGCGTGGGTTCACGGTACGTTGTCTGCTCGGTGCGTGCAGATAAGCAGCAACCGCAGGAGCAGGGGATGAGCTTCCCCTCCATCCCCGGAGGCGACACGCACGTGGACAGGCACCGCGGTGTAGCTGGCTGTAAGTTTGCACACTCGTGTTCGTGCGTGGTACCTATTGGTGTGACCACGTCTTGTGTGGAAGGCAGCAAGCAGCTGGGAAGGTGCAATAAGTGAGTCCTTGCTGCTCTTGAAGGAACAAGCACGTACAGCTCGTGGTTTGGAAGACATTAGGCGCGTGTTAGGTGGAGGTTGAAAATGCAGCGAAGCCAAGTGCCGAGAGTAGTGATGAAGAAAGCAAAGAGGACTGAAGACTTAAGTTGAATCTCCTGTTAAGTATTGCATAAATTCTGATGGGAAATGACGTATCCCAAATCATTTGGGATGGTTGTTAACTGGGCTGAACAGAGCTGGAGTATGTAAAGAGCAACCCTGGCCTGGACTGTTTGGAAACAAGCTGGATGAGCTAATGAGCCTTCCCATTTTGAATTGCTTTTCTGTCCTGGCACAGGTAGCTTAGCATCCTGTTTTCTTTGCTTTTCTTCAGCAAAGGTTTTGGAGTCCTGCTTCCTGAACAGCCTGTCACTGAATAAACTCATCTTACTTTAAAGGATATGTGGTTGTTCGTCAGCTCTGAACTCTCCGTTAGCCAGTGTGAAATGAGAAGTAGTGATGTGGTGGAGGAAATCACGTGGCTTTCTGCAGAAGTGCCAGCTGCTTTTTAAAAAACACCTTATGGTTTTAAAGACCATCTGAGCCTTGGCACTCGAGGATTTAGGATCTTACCCTCTGCCACAAAAGATCTCATCGACGTCCAGTAGATATGTGTTGAGGCTTTGAGATGCTATCTAACCAACATCTCTGGGGTGAGAGGGCTGATTCCCTGCAGCCATAACTTTCTGAACTGTCTGCAGCCTTTGTGTTGCACAAGAAAGGTTAATGTGGCCCTTTCAAAAGCTAGAAGCATTTTCATGTAAATAAGAACTCAGATTGGTAGAAGGTGGAAATACCCTGAGCTGCTTCTAAACCTTGAGCAGGTATGGTATTTGAGATCCTTAGACTAGGGGTTGAAATAAAGGACTGGGAAAGAAGACTTTTTTCTGATACTGCCAGGCTTTGTAGCTTGGACAGCTTTAGAGGTCTAACTATATCGGTAGCTGCATCGAGATTTGTCTGATGAAGTCACTTGATAGGTGTGATCTGACGGTTCCAGGTGATCCACTCATTCCTTCTGCTGTCAGGTCTGATGCATTCAGAAATTATTTGGAGGTAGAGAAGATGATGATGGTGGGTGCCCTTCCTAGTTGGAGTGCGAAGCCAACAGATGCCTTCTGAGCTGGCAGATACAACTCTTTTAAGTGGTTGGAGATACAATGAAATCCTTGTAGCCTGCGAGTGTTTTAAGTATTTCCTCTTCACGCCTTGTTCTCAGTGCTCCAGAACCTCCACTTCATACGTCCAACGTAACACCAGAGCCCTAATCAGACAAGCGATGCGATGTGGGTACTGGCAGTAGCCTCTCTGCCCCGTTTGCTGGTTACATGCTGAATTTTTCCTCTTCTTTTGGAGAAGAGGAGGATGGGGAGTCCCCATCTCCTCCGCTCTGAATTGCTCTCAGAAAAACTTCCTTTAAAACACTGTGGCATGCAGATACCTTCTGTGGCCTCTTCTGGGGCTCTCTTTGAAGAATGATTTTCTTGTGCCAACAAATAAGGAATTACTTAAATATTTATGCTTGATATTCTGCTGAATGGCTGTAATGTACTGCAGGTTTTTTAATTCGGCTGGAAAACGTTTGATTGTATAAAGGCTTGGAGATGGTATCAGATGGCCTTCCTCAGATATGGAAAATGTGCTTTATCGGAAGGTGAATACTAATGAGTTTGCATGTGATGGCCAAAGTAGAGTTCGTTTGATTGAACAAATTGTTTTAAAAATTAAACTGGAGCTCTTGCAATGACCTGGGACCCCAACCTGATCGCAGACGGTTAAGATGTGGTACCGGGACAGGATGGACCAGGACCGGCCGCCTCTGGAGAAGGTCATGCAGCTATGACAAATGGATGTGCCAAGTGCCTTTTCCTGCAGCGATACGAGAGCAGGGACGTAGATAAAACCCAGGGCTCAAACTCATTTGTTTCCTCACCTAATGTGGATGTAGGAATTGGTAATGTTTCTAGAAATTGGCTTAATAATCTTCTCTGCAGGTTGGTGCAGAGCCAGAAGAGACAGTTTTTGATTCTCTTTCAAGGGTATAAAAAAAAGTGCTGAAAAAGTTTGCTTTATTTTCCTTCTCACATGCTGTTTGTGCAAAACCTTTCCCCTTCCTCCTCTTCCTCTGAGACCCAAACCTCTGCACGCCACCGGGGCGTGACTTCACTTCCTCTCTCGCAAACAGATCAGACATGTTAACTTGAAAAAAAAACAAAAAACAAAACCCACAAAAACCAAACTAAACCAAACAACCCCAAAACCCCCACAAGTCAGAGAGTCAACAAACTGTTACTGATGTCCAGCTATCTTGCAATATTTTAAGGTTTCCTTTGTGGACTCATCCTGAGTCCTCACCTTCAGCAGGCCGGCTCCGGCATCCAAAGCGAAAGTTCCTTAATTTTCCCCGTGAATCTCATTTCATCCCACGCTGCAGCCAGGCACCCCACCCTGTGCGGGAATGAGTGGGCCAGCTCACTCGGGACCATACCCCGACCTTACGCACTCCTAGGGGTGGTTTTTGCAATACCAAGCAGGATTATTAGGTCAATAGTTTCTGTAATCTGCAGAGGTTTACACTGGTCTGCAGCTGCTGTAAATATAGGGGCTTTCCCTTAAAGAAAAAAAAAAAATCTGTCCTCCAGAGGCTTTTAAAAAATCCTTTTCATTGGTATTTTGCCTCTAATACCTCCTGGTCCTCTCCCACCCCCTGTACTCGCTGGTTCACATTTAAACTTGGTCCTGGAGTTTTCTGGCGCACGAGTTACGTCTCTGTGAAGCTGCCCTTGCGCGGGGGGACCCCGGCAGCGTTGCAGAAGCGGGGGTCTGGGGGCCGCGGTCCCTTCGCCCCGGCTGGCCCTGGGCAGGGAGGAAGGCTGGCTGCAGCTTTGGGTGTAGAAGCTGCTCTGACCCTGCTGCTGTCCCTGCCTGCCTTGTCTGGAGGTCCGGCAGCTCAGGGGGTGCTCCTGGGTCGTGTTGTGAAGAAATTCAGTTTTCGAAGCTTCCCCCATAGATGGGGTGAGGCTGTGAGTTGGGGCAGGCCGCTGTGCTGCACCGTTTCTCTCAGCGGAGGAAATGGCTGGCCGTTTTGAAGGGCTCCTCAAGACTCTGGAATAACCAGATATCTGGCTCCCTGCTTAATCCTCAGCGTAGCATCAACTTGCGTGGGTCAGTCCCGGCTGTCGTGGACTTTTCATCTGGTTTTGGGGTGCTTTGTGTTTCGCATCCCCATGTCAGCTGTGTCCCAGGTGGAGCTGTCGGACCCGAGCCGCTCACGTCAAGCATCTTCCACCCCACACCAGTGTCACCCAGCGCTCTGCTGGGCACCTCCCCCCCCTGTCCTGCATCGCCTCTTCTGCTGGGGTCTCCCAGCTCTCACCTTCTCTTTCCAGCTTTCTTACTGGTTTAGGTAATACCCGTTCCCTGCAGCGTTGCATCGGTGCTTCCTCCTGTGAGGGCTTTGGAGGTGGCTCATCTGAGAGACCTGCACACGGTTAACGGCATTTAAGTGCAGTTTTAGCAGACTGACGTTGAAGTCAGCGGACATATTCTAAACTGTTGCTGCTGTCAGGTTGTTATTCCCTGACTGGCAAGAAGAAAGCTGCTTCTGTAAAAACCGACGGCTTTGTAACCCAGTTTTATTGTGTAATGGGCAG
Organism: Aramus guarauna; assembly: GCA_013400195.1. NCBI lineage: Eukaryota > Metazoa > Chordata > Aves > Gruiformes > Aramidae > Aramus > Aramus guarauna. Next base: position 1,612,143 of record VXBL01006907.1, on the reverse strand, counting down.
GTGAAATGATTTGTGGCAGTTCGCAAGGCGTGCTGTGGCTGCAATCACTAGCAAAGCTGGTGTTGAATTGGAAGCGAGCGGGACGGCATCCTGCTTCTCTAGGCTGAACAACTCCAGTTTGCAACCCAGTTTTAAAAACATGATTGCTGGTAAAAGCCTCGGTTTACGTCATCTTGTTGCTAGCGCTGTTCCATCAGGCAGGAAGAGAAAGAAGGATTTTCAACCCTTGCAGAGAAATTCTCTGCTGAGGTGGTGTGCCCGTCGCAGGTCATTCCTCCTGCGGGGAGGGACGGCACCGAGCGCTGCGTCGGTGAAAAGTGAAATCATTTTCGGGTTGTTTAGAGGTGAGCTGGTACGCGCTGAGAGTTGTGGCACCTCAGTGGGGTTTATTTAAGCAGCAGCCATCCTTGCGAGAAAGGAGAAACCGGGATTAGCGCAAAAATCCCCATCGCCCTCACGCGTGTCTGTCTGCCTGGCTTCCGAAATCTGCTCGGCTTGCATCTGCTGGCTCTGACAGCTTCTTGGGCATCCTGGGCAGGGGCTGGCCAGCCCTGTTCTCTGCCTCCCGAAAAAGCAAACAATAGAAAGCGAAGCGAACGTGCTCTAATGCTGCCACCTATCTATAGGTAGCTATAATTGCTCACTGATGGGCGCTCTGTTTAATTGTTTAATACGCTGGATCTAGGTAAAATTCAGTTGAAAGATGATTGTCCAGTGCTGAATCGCAGGAATAGTTTTGGTAGGGCCGATCCTGCCTTGGGGTGTGGGGTGATGGGTTTTGTCTCTCCCATCCCTGGTCCCTGCCAGTTGCAGAACCTGCTTCCCTCCGTGCCTAAAACTGCTCTGACTCCACAGCTGGAATTCCGGTGGTCTGCAACCCTTGGGGGGCTGTTCCTCCTCCTGATGGCACTTTCTGGGAGATGCTTGCGACTGAAGGGTTGCGTTACCGAGCAGGCAAGAAGCGCGCAGGCAGTTTGCTGCATTTGAAGGTAGTTTCTGCAATGCTAGCCTGGGCTGCTTGAACCTTTGCCGGACCTTCCGCAGTTAAATGGTGTCTGAAAGGAGGCTCTAAACATCATGTGGAAACTAATTGCCAGTGTTTCTAAAGAAATAAAAAGCAGGCACAGTATAGCTGCAATATTGTCCCTCCAAGGGATGAGCATAATTTGAGAAGACAGCAGCTTGTTCAGATGGAATTTGAGGGGCAAGGCGAAGGGTTTTGAATCCTTCACTGGCAGCATCAGAGACGAATGGGTCTCTGGACGCAGCGATAACGGGGTGTTTGCAGCGGTAGTAGCCGGTGGTTAGGTGCTGGCAGCGTGAGCTAGGAAGGATGTTACGCACAGATCAGCTGAAGATTCATGGGTGGCTGGGAACAATTCCCTCCCCAATTGTCTCTTCCTGTTTATATCGAGAAGTGACAACGCGGGCTTCTGCCGCGGCACGATGCAGGAAGCAAACGAGTACCGCGGTCTTCAGAGGGGCTGGCCCTTGGCTAACCATCTTTCCTTTCCCCTTTCCAGGTGTGGCAGATTCCCGAGAACGGACTCACCCTGTCCCTGACAGAGCCGGTGGTAGTGTTAGAAGGCCATTCCAAGAGAGTCGGCATCGTGGCTTGGCATCCGACGGCACGCAACGTGCTGCTCAGCGCAGGTACGGTGCGTCGGTGCCGTGGGGTCAGCAAGCATCTCTCCCTCGCGTTCCACTTGCACGCCTGGTGTTTTGGAGAAGAGCTTGTTGACTCCTTTTCTGTTGTCTTCAGTCTACGGGGACAAGAACCGGGAAGTTCTCTGGAGGCATGAATTACAGTATTAAAATTGTTTCAGACTTTATTTGATCTGCAGATTTCATCCGCTGATAACTATTTACATCTGCGCTCTCCTCATCCCTGTGTCATGTACTTTTATAAAAGGCCCAACTGTTTCTCCTTTCCGCTGATCCCTGCGAGGTATCCCAGGGTCGGACTGTTTCTCCCAGGTGCTTTCAGCATTTTCAAAATTGTCTCCTCAGCTGGTGTGATCTATGCAATGAGATTCTTTTGACCACTGAAAAACAGTCGCGATATTATAGTAACGAAATGGGTAGGTCATTACCAATTAGCACAGTCTGAGACTTTGATAGCGTGACCTTTAGGTTGGAGCCCAATAAAAGAAGTAAATCCTTCCAGCAGGACTGTCGGATGAGCTGTGTGTTTTCTGGGATATAAATGCCTTTGGAGGTACTGGTTTCATTTTGATCTGGTTTCCCCAAAAATGTTTGGACTTGCAGACCTTGTGGCAGTTAATGTAGTGAAACTGAGTGTGAGAGCATACAAAAGGAGAAGGTGATTTTTACAGATTCTGTACTCACAAGCAGCAAGGGGTGTGTGTGTGCAGGCAGCCTGGCCAGGATTACTCCTAAGAAACGGAGGAGAAGGGATGCGGCCAGGTCATTGCAGTCTCCAGGGTTCCTCTTGGTGACCACAAACTGATTTCAGATGTCTTCCATGCCCTTTGGGAGTTCAGAGTGATTGTTATCTTTTGCCTCATTACATGTTTTCACCCCTCCGGAGCCTTAGGAGAGTTTGCTCAGTCACACGTTGTGCTTTCCCTCCCTTACCTGGTCCTCTGGTCCTGCTCTTTATTTTGCTGTCACCTTATCTTAGGCTTTATTCTTTGTCTTCTTGCTGCCTGGTCCTTGAACAAAACTACCCGCCTGACGGTTGTAGTCCTTGTGGAAGTGCTGAGCTCAGCTTTTGTTGCCTGCCATTCTTTTTTCCCTTTGTTCCGCCCTTTCTCCTATTGTCACTTGCCTATTTTCCGTCCGTGCCACTTTTACTCTTTCTGCCGCAGATCTCTGACCCGAGAAGGCAACGACTGGCTGCCAGCCAGTATTCTCACGTATGGAGCTGTAAGAACATCGCCTCTTTGCCCTTGGCGTCTCTTGCTCTGTAGTCCTGCGGTTGAGCCAAGACCCAAGAGCTCCTGCACAAAGCTGCTGCAGTAGCGGTGGCCAGGGCACACTTCCACGCGCCCCCCAGCCCGCAGGCAAGCACCTTGGCTGGGGTGGTGGCCAGATGCTCCCAAATAAACTGCCTTTGGGACGGCTACAGCACCTCTCAGAAGGTGCTCAATGATTTCAAGGGGGGAATTTGGTGCCGCCTCTGGCTGCTCGGTCCTTGCTCTGAGCCTGTATCTGAACGAGGATGTGCTGCCTGGGGCTCTGCCTCTGTGATGGTGCACAGAGCGTGTTTCAGAGTCAGCATCTGACGCTTTGGAGCTGCAGCAGGTTTTAGTCCTTGTTCCATGATGCTGGCTGCTCTTTTTTTTTTCTGTATCCACCAGTGTTGGGACTTTAGCTGTTATTTTCTCTTTTAGGTTGTGACAATGCAATCATCATCTGGAATGTGGGAACAGGTGAAGCCCTCATAAACTTGGATGACATGCACGTGGATATGATTTACAATGTGAGCTGGAATCGCAATGGCAGCCTAATCTGTACAGCTTCCAAAGACAAAAAAGTTCGAGTTATTGACCCCAGGAAACAAGAAATTGTTGCTGTAAGTTTGCATGATAATTAAAGAAGCAACTGGGTTTCACTCCAGCAGAGAGTTAGCAAGAGCATGTAGAGAAAGAATCTTTTTGCTTTGTGTATACCTTGTTTAGTTGTGCTTTTCAGAGTGGGGAAAAAATTAAGAAGGGATAGCAGTGGTTGAAGGATTTGTGTGAGTTTATTGGGATTAGTGTTTGAACTAGGATTTTCGGGCTCAGTTTTAAAACCTGCAGGAGTGTAATTCCACATCTAATCCTTTTGTATAATTACAGTTCCAAAGTTGTGTATGCAAAGTGGAGATTCAGCAGCCTGCATATGTGGTGTAGCTTGCACCAAGTCTTCTGTCAACCTTATAAGAGTCTGATAGGCAAAGCCGAAATGAGCCAGGAATGACCACTTCTTTTGTAGTTTAGTAATTGGTTTCTTCCCTCAAGCATTGGGCAAAGAGAGTTGGACGTTGCTCCGTGTAGTCAGCATCCTGCGTGGAGGAGCAGTGTGTCCTGCCAGGGATTCTGTGTGGCCAGGAGAGGAGCCACCACCAGGTGGGATTCCTGTTCCTTGCTAGGGGCTGATCAGTAAATCTCTTCCAGGAGAAAGAGAAAACCCACGAGGGAGCCCGGCCCATGCGAGCCATTTTCCTCGCTGATGGAAACATCTTCACGACTGGCTTCAGCCGCATGAGCGAACGGCAGCTCGCCCTTTGGAATCCAGTAGGTTCCTGTCCCATTCCTACCTGGCTGTTGTAACATCCCTTGAGTTCCTAGCCCAGACCTGCGGTCACCCACTAAATTCATAGCTCATACACTCGAGCATTTTCCCTCTTCCAGCTGCTGCCTGCTCCTGTGCTGGCTTCCTGTGCGGGAAGGTATTGCCATTATTTAGGCTGGATGTTCACTCAGTAAAGGAATTAGTTCTCTTGTATCCATCCCCACCTTACCAAGAGCAGCGATGAAACACGTTCAAAGTGTCTGAGATGATGTACATAGCGAGCAGAGTGGCTGTGTGAAGGTTGCTTCATTCTATATGTTATATGTGCAGAACAAGACAGCGACAATCCCACCACACCAGCGCAAGACTCGCTGACATGACTATGTCGCATCTTTCCCTTGACTTTGTGAATTTTCTTGAGTCCTGCTTTTATTGCATTTTGTGATTAAAATGTCCTTGGGGAATGAATAAGCTCATGAACATTTATAGGACTTGCTATCGTAACACACGGATCCTTCAGGGTGGTGAAGACACCGCTGCAAAGAACTGTTGGTAATTTAATCCTATGTTAAAGTGCGCTTTTCCATTCTTCATTAACGTCACTGGCATTTTTTTATTTCCAGAAAAACATGGAGGAGCCCATAGCCCTTCATGAGATGGACACCAGCAATGGGGTCCTGCTGCCGTTCTACGATCCAGATACCAACATTATTTACTTGTGTGGCAAGGTAAGAGAAGCTTTGGAATGACTGAGCTTGTGTAGAGGGAGTCTCCTGTTGAATGAACGATGCCTGTAGAAGGTTCCCCAAGTGTCTCGATTGAGAAAGGTAGAACCAAAAGCGAGCACGGCAGCGGTGGTCAGGGCTTGCGGACAAGTCAGGCTGCTCTGAAATTGGTTTGATCCTCGCTCTGCAGGACCGTACGGACAGCCTGTGAAGTCTCCCCTGCCAAGGTCTGGTGTGCAATTGGATGTTTCTTTGAGATGGATTTACTTAGGTAAAGCCGCTCCTAGTGCCACACGTCAGATACTGTCATCAGAACATCTGTTCTTGGTGTTACCCGAATGGTTGTACGTTGGTGTGGGAGGAAGGTACATTTTAGATGTTGTCTCCTTGTGCTTGAACGTGGTGGAGCATGTAGCAGCACTCACTGTAATTTTGCAGGGTTAAATAATGGAACGCTGGAGTCGTGCTCCTTTCTGAAAGCAATTTGTAGGCGTTAAGTGCTCTGAAGTGCCCACTTCTGATGCCGCAGCTTTGGGCTTCCTACAATAGGAGCCAAAGACAAGATGAACAAATAATTACACAGGAGCATCCATACAAGTACGTTCAAGAATCCCATCTGTGTAAACAGCTACTGAGAAATACTTGTTCTATATCTGCTACCTCCTCTGCTCTTTCAGAGGTGGCAGTGTAGTAGAACTGCCTGGAATCAAAGAGAAACTGCCTTAGAGCCTCGCCGCCTGGCTGTGGCAGAAAGTTGTCTTTGTCACAAGAGGAGGTGTGGAAGTTGACACCCCCAGTCCTGAAGCGTGAGCTCAGGCCACCGTACCACGGTATTTTGAAGACCAGCGCTTATCGCTGAGAGACTGTTCAGCTGATGTACTTGGGTTACAGTAGGGATCTGCTTTACGGCGGTTCTGCGGATGCCGTACGGATAGCGAAACGTGTGCTGTCTGATGGCGACTGCCGTGAGCAGCCCCAGATGAGACGTATTGCACTGGCACGCAATGCAAGCTGTAGCCTGAAAAAAAAAAAAAGCTACAAACTGCACGTTACTCTGTGACCGCCGGTGTTCCTGGAAGGAGAAGTTATCGGGTGAGAGCGGGGGCTGCCTGCCCCAGCACGGGGAGCGCTGGCCCCTCCAGCCTCCGGAGTGGTCCTCCTTTCGCTTCTTGCAGGGTGACAGCAGCATTCGCTACTTCGAGATCACGGACGAATCCCCCTACGTTCACTACCTCAACACCTTCAGCAGCAAAGAGCCGCAGAGGGGCATGGGGTTCATGCCAAAGAGGGGCCTTGATGTGAACAAGTGTGAGATTGCCAGGTAAGGAGAGGGGCTCTGGGCGTGGGTAGCGTTGTCTTAGCAAGCCACCCCCTTGCGAGTTGAGCCCTTCAGAAATGAATTCCCCGCGGCTGGAAGAACCTCTCTGCCGCACTATATATTGTTTCTGCAGTGTTTGTTGGGACCCGTGACACGAAGCGATAGTTGTGCTGGGTATGACATGATAGAACCTCAAAATATGCTGGAGCTTGGGCTGAGTCTGTTACAAATGAACGAGTGATCTCTAGCAGAACACGTTCTCTGCAGAAAACTTAGCGTCAGGACAGTTACAGCCTACGCTGTCAGCATATCAGTGATAAAATTTGGTGCCTAGGTCTGATATCAGTCTCCAGCTTGTACACAGCAAGCAGGTTGGAAGCTGGTTTGGGGAATTTAGAGAGTAATTAAAGCAGCAGTGCAGCGACTAGAGGAGTTGCCAGGGAAAACGTGGCAAATGCAGAAGGCATCTCAGGAAAGCAGGTTTGTGTCACTGCAGCGGCTCCTGGCACAGCGCTGGCAGGGAGCGTGCTGGATGTTGCCCCTGAAGCCCTTTGATGCTCCTTTGATGATTACTGAAAGCAGGAGCCCCTGGAGGGGAGCAGAGCCTGCGCTTGCCTGAAGCAGAGGAAGACTCCAGCAGCAGGGCTGCAGGGGGGAGCGGCGAGCAGAGGGCTGGCTAGCATGTCCCTGTAAATCACCGCTGCGGTGCTTGTCCCCGCAGTCCGAGCAGTGGCCGAACTGTCACCCTCTGAAGTCACCCGGTACCTGAGCGGGGGCTCTGCACGCACCCAGCTGGTTTCCTCCGGCCCTTACAGAGCCCTGCACGTCCTAACGCGGCCGGGCTGCGACTCCTTGGGGTTGCTCGTTTTCCATCGCCTGCGTCTCCCGGTACGCTGCTGCGTGTAAGCAGCAGAACCGAGCCCTCCTTTGCACGGCCTGTTGGCTGTCCTCGCGTCGAAGTCACACCTTTTCTTTCTCTTTGAAAGGTTCTTTAAGCTTCACGAGAGGAAGTGTGAGCCCATCATCATGACGGTTCCTCGAAAGGTGAGCACTACCTCCTGGTTAGGTGGTTTGACGCCAGCTCCTGCCTTCCAGCCCCAAACCACTTGACCAATTCATTCCTTCTGGCTTGCAGTCGGACCTCTTCCAGGACGACCTGTACCCCGACACAGCTGGCCCAGAAGCAGCTCTGGAAGCCGAGGAGTGGTTTGAGGGGAAGAATGCCGATCCCCTCCTCATCTCCTTGAAGCACGGGTACATTCCAGGCAAGAACAGGGATCTCAAGGTGGTCAAGAAGAACATACTGGACAACAAACCTGCTGCAAACAAGAAAAGTGATCTCATAAATGCTCCAAAGAAAGCAGCTGATGCCTCAAACACTGTGAGTAAAATTCACAAGCTTTTGGGGGTGGTGGCCTGGGACGTGATTACCCTTATCTCAGAAGCAGTTACGATAAAGCTCAAGCGTGTATGATTTGAGCACCCCGGGACTGGGTGCCGGTGGGTGACCTGGACTTGAGGTGGTACGTGAGCTGTGGTGTTCCGGCGAGGTTTCTGTGGCTTTGGAAGATTGCCGGGAACTGTGACGTAAAGGAAAGCTTGGCTTGATGGTCCGGCTGCCCACCTGCCTGGGAGAGCTTCTCTGCACCTCTTCTGTGTGTAACGCCCAGCACAGACAGCGGCACAAACGAACCTCAGACCTTGCCGGGTCCAAAAGCAGGTCGTACAAGTTCACAACCGAACGCCAGGCGCGCGGTACACGCTCACCCCGCGTGCCTTGCACGCTTATGGCTCGCAAGAATCCCTTTCGGAGGAGCCCCTTGCCTCCCGCCAGCTCTCCTAACGAATCCATGTCTTGTCTTCCAGCAAAACGACGCCAAATTGGATGAGATTTTGAAAGAGCTGAAATCTATAAAAGACACGATCACCAACCAAGACGAGCGCATTTCCAAGCTGGAGCAGCAGATGGCAAAGATCGCGGACTGAGCGGGGCGAGCGGTGCTGGCCCCGTCGCCAGCCCAGGCACATTCCAGTTGCCCAGTTCGGCAAGCAGCAGCGTGCAGCATTCCAGTACGAGCTTTCCTGTTCTCCTAAATTCACGTCAATGAGAGCCGATGATTAAAAGCCAAGCTTTTTAGTGAAAGAAATTTTTTTTCCTGATGTTTTAATGAATATATGTGACTGTGTCAAGTTAAAAACAATAAGTGCTACTTTTACAGTCTTTTTTTTTTTTTTTTTTTCCTTCCAGATGTTATGAATTCTTGAGAACAAATCCATTCTGACTTTCAATGTTGTGCCCAAATATCTTTTTCTAGATTTAGGGACCAATGCCACATTGTTCTTAACCATTTTTTAAAGTTGCCAAAAAAAAAAAAAAAAAAAAGTTGCTTTTTATTTTTCTTATTTGCCACTTTGCAGTATTTGTGTTTTAAATTTAAAGGGACAGCACTGCGTGTGTGTGCGTGTGTGTGCGTGTGCACGCGTGGTGGGTGTTTATATTGTTCGGAGAACAAAACCGAAGCTATTTTGTATAAATCTTCAATTTCGAACAATGGGATCGGTTTCCTTTTGCAGCGTGGCCCAGTCTGCTGCCGAGACCCCTCAGAGCGCATCCAAGCTGCCTTTTCCGCCTCCCTAACCTGTCCCCACCACCCTTAGCTGACAGTTTGAGGAAAAAAAACACGTAGTTCTGAACGAGGCGATTCGTGCCACAAAATGCCTCTTCCCCTTTTTACGCCCCAAAGAACTTTTAAACTACCACCACGTTGCCCTTTCAGAACAGCCCCCTGGTTCGGGTTCCTCGAGCCGTGGCCAAAAGGACGAGTTTTACTTGTCCGCTTGGGTTTGGGTTTTGGTTTGGGTTTTTTTTTTTTCTTGTTTTTTTTTTTTTTTAATTTGAGGCAGAAGTTACTCTCATGCAGGAAATGTTTTGATGTTTACCCGCGGAGCGCAGAGTTTAAGGTGTGCCGCAGGCCGTCTGCAGCCCGCTCCAGCTGCGCGCGGTGCTGTGCATCCTTGGTTCTGCGCCGCCGCGCTCGCGGCTCGCTGACTCGTGCGAACCTTGAGAAATCCGCGAGCCTGCGATGCTCCGGCCCTTCGCGTTAGTGCTGATGTTAGAGAGTTAGACTCTGCTTCTGAAGCAGCTTTAGCTGTAGGTAGGTGACTTTGTCATGCCAGTTCTCCGGAAACAAAACGCCTCCGTTATTTTTTTTTTTTATTATTATTATATATAATTTTTGTTTTCCTCTCCCCATCCTTCCTGCCTCACCACCCTACCACGCTGCAGACCTCTGCAGGAAATGACTTGTTCCTGGCTCAGAGGTGAGCGACCTCCGTCCCCAGACCCCCTGCGCTCCCAGCCTTCGGACTGGAAGGGACTGGGGAGGGGGGTTTGGTCCCAGTTTGGAGGACTGGTTTCTCACGCGCTCCTCTGAGGCCCTGGGGGAGGAGACGCCGTACGCGGGCTGGGCTCACGAGCTCCTCCCGGGATTTCTTCTTGGATGCCTCAGGTCAGCAAATCTCTGCTCAGGTGGGGTGTCCCCTGCGAGGGGGGGATGCCTGCACAGGACCTGTGTCACCCCGGCAAGCAGCACCGGGCTGGATTGGTGCTGCCCGTCCCCGCAGTGCCAGGGAGGTGTCGGCAACCCAAAGGTGGGCAAAGACCACGAGCTGTCGGCCGACGGGCCGCAATCCCCATCCCAGCCGGGGTCGGTCCCTGCAGCAGCTCACCACACCCCCGTGTGCGTGCACGTTTGTGTGCTCAGGACCCGCCGCACCAGAGCAGCCTCCCCCTCCCCGGGGCATCCCCGGCGGCTGCCGCTCGGCTGGGGGGCACGTCCCTTCCTCCAGGCTGAAGCGAATTTTTTTTTTATTTTTTTTTTTCATTAGGTTAGCTAGAAACCCTCAAATTCTCCATTTTTTTCCGGTGTTTGCATGTTCAGAACTTACAGATCAAGGATTCTCTGTTCTGGAGGGATGTCTGCGTGCGTGAAGGTGACACCACGCTGTCGGGACAGCCAGGCGACGTAGCTGGAGAGGCACGAGAACGGGACGCAAAGGGACAGAGGATGTGTTATAACTGCATAGCATGAAAGCTTCATCAAAGCGGGGTTTTTTCTTTGTTTTCAGTGGCGAGCACCGCAGCAGGGACGTGCATCCCCTGCCCTGCGTCTGTGCCCGCTGACGCTGGATTCACAGTCCAGACGCTCCAGGTTATTTGAGTGTTTGGTGGCGTTTTTGTATCGCAGTAAATGGCTGAGATGATGTGTATTATTATTTTTTCATGGGGGGCTTTTTTCTTTTTTTTTTTTCTTTTTTTTTTTCTTTTTGGAAAACAAAACCAAACGTAATGCTCCCTGGAACGGTGATGTCTGTGTTGATTTGTACGTGTGACTTCAGGGCTGTGTGCTTGGGGAACTTTGGTGTTTTCTAATTGGAGGGAAGTAAGTTTTCTGAGACGCTGGATTGAAATGCCCAGAGATCGGTGTGTGGTAGACGGTCCGAGGAGGGCGGAGGAAAGGTTTTTAGTTTATAGCCTGTATTTTATTTAAATGAACTGATGCCTAGCCAGGCTCAACCGGAGTCAGTGCCTGAAGCTTTTTGTAGCGGTGATATCCCAGAAGAGAACCAGCGAAGTCCTGAAAGATGCGCTCTTATAGAGCGGCCATAGTATCTGTCCAAATATTTGCTTCCATTTTCAAAAGATAAAAAGTCATTGATTATAAACTTCCTCTGGTTGGCTTTTTCTTTTTGACTCTCGGCATCCTGCACCCGGCGCTGCGCACGCACTGTGGGTGTTATCACGACCAGGTTACTACACGGTGGTGCTGCCCTTTCCCACGGCGACCGAAACGCGAGCGTGCGGGGTGGTGGCTGAGCTCTGGGACTCTGTCCCGGGGGAGCCGGGGTGCGTCCGTGGGGTCCCACGTGGGCTCGACGGTGATTTCCCCGCGATTGAACCCAAGCGCTTGGCTGGATGCGGGACTCGATGGCGCGGATGTGCCGGGGGGTCTCGGGGAGCTGCGAGCGGGGTGATGGGGTCTCCGGAAGGAGCAGCGCTGGCTGGGGGCTGCCCTGCAGCTGGGGGGGGCAGGGGGGCTCGATCTGCTCTTCCCCTGCTGAAACCGGCTTCCAGGGTGTNGCCAAGGGCACGGGGGGGAGGGGGGGTCGTGGGCCTGTTTACGGCCCCGGGCAGCAGCCGCAGCATTTGCTGCGGATGTGATCTTGCAGCACCCTTCCTGTGGCTGCAGCTCCTGCCTGCTGCCGTGCCGGTGCTTGCGGTTAGGGCAGGATATGTCCCAGCCGGTGCGGCCGGGACAACACCCAGCAGCCCCCGCAGCCCCCCGAGACCTCCTTGGCCGCGGGCTGCCGTGCTGGGGACGCAGGTGCTGCGAGCAGGACCCCGGCACAAAGGCCCTGCGAAGGCATCGAGCCGGGCGCT
>VXBL01006907.1:1562430-1584418 GCA_013400195.1 Aramus guarauna | reverse complement strand
GGGGTGGAAGCGGTGTTGGAGGCCGGGCACCTCGCTGGTGGCCCGCCCGCGTTGCTGTGAGAGAGGGGCCGGCCCCGGGGCTGTGGGGAAGGCTCGTCCCGGAGAACCGGCGCCTTCCCTCCGGGAAACCTCGGAGAGGGGCGAGACACCGGCCTTGGTGGGGTTTGTGACCGCCCGCTGGAGCGGCGGCGGTGGGGGAGAAAAATAAAATCCGTGGCTGCTCGCACAGTTTGATGCTGGGAACTGTCCAAACGTGAATGTTTGGTGTCTGAAGTGGAAACAGGCGTTTTGGGGGTTTTTGAGAGGGAGATTGGAGAGGAGAGCCCTCGTGGGCAGTTTGTACTCATCGAACGAAACTTTTGTTAGCTGCCCGAGGGCGGGGGTTTGTTGCCTTTGGAGACATTAAACCGCATTTGGTTCTGTTAAAGAAGGCTTTCTTTATTTTGCGCTCTTGGGTCTGTTTCTGCAGCTCGTAGCTGCTGTATTGCTGGTGCTGGTGTTAGCACTGCTGAGCAGTGACCTTTAGAGCTAAGACCTAAGCTTAACTTTAAAGCTCTGTTAAACTTGGAAGTGTTTTTTTATAAATGTCTGCTTGTGACCTGAGAGCACCTCACAAACAATGGTGAAGTTTGGCGCAACGCTGTGCAGGCGGGTAGGTGTTGTCTTGGTTATGTGAACACACGATGAGATTTGTACGCCCCAAAAGACAGTATGATGTTCTGTTAAATGTTCTCTGATTTCTTCATGTCCGCTGCTCAACAGTGCTTTTAAAAAATACCTATTATTATTTATTTTTTAAAGCTTTCCATCAATGCCTTTGACTATAACTGTCACTTGGATCTGATAAAGCTGCTGCGCCAGGAGGGAGAGTTGGTAAAGCTCAGAAGAGCTCGTCAGAAGATGAGTGAACTCTTCCCACTTACCGAAGGTACAGAGCATCTTCTGCAGCCAATACCGCTAACCATCATCTGTGTAAAATACCATTGTTTCAGCAGTGACATAATGTGTTTGTGCCAGGCTTCAACAACACTGTTCCAGTCCAGAGAAACCTAAAAGAACAGATTTGGGACTTTTTAAACTCTGAATGCCGCCGCTGTGAGCGGCCAGCATTGAGCTTCGCCTCTGGCAGAGGCAGAGTAGCAAGCCTGTTGCAGGAATTTGAGTTCTTGCTAATTGTAACTGCCCTGCCCTGCCCTGTCCTCTGCTGGGGGCTGCTGCGGTGGAGTGGAACTGGTGTGGGAGGTGTTTGTGTGTGCCCAGCTACTCCAGTCTGTGGTCTGTCTGTCCATCTATTCGCTGGGGGAGTTCTTGCTGCCAGGATTTGACCTGCTGTAGCCCAGGGACAGGCGTATGTTTGCTGTAGGGCTGGGATGGCAGTGCTGAAATGACTCCGGGCACTTAGCGAATGTGACTCGGAGCCCTGACAAACTCCTGCCAAAAGTTAAATTTCACAGGCAAAGCAGCAAAAAAATATGATGTTGGTGGAAGTTGCAGGTAGCCCTTAACGTGGGTAGTTCACTTTTTATTCATAATGTAGAGGCAATGTAAATATTGCAGAGTCTGTTCTGTCAACATGCTTTTAGCCTTGGCAAGGGAAAGTTTCCGTCTATGCGTGTGGAAACTTGCAGCCTTTAAAGCCATTTACTGTTTCTTGTGAAAGTGTGAGGAAAGGTGTACCTCTGGATGTCTCTTGGGTTGCTGGTGCATGCTGATCCTCTGCCCACGGTACTTATAAATTACTGCTTGCAACTTCTGCTCTCTTCAAATAGAAATGTGCTTATTTAGTACGAATTTGAAAAGATCTCTACCAAATTTTTCTTTTAAATTAACTGTGAGTAGTTGTGGAGGCTAAAATTGCTCTCTTCTCCCCCTTGACTCTCTCCCCATTTTTAAGTCTGTTGCTAAAAACTCTCATAAAAAAATTCAACAAGTGGATATAACTTATTCCTTCTGAACATTGGTGATGAATTCTAAACTTCTTCCTTTCAGAAATTTGGCTGGACTGGTTGAAGGATGAGATAAAAATGGCTTCTGAAAGCTCTGAGCGAGAGAAGGTTTATGAGCTGTTTGAGAGAGCTGTGAAAGACTACATCTGTAAGTTGTTACTATATGCTATAAAATGTGTTGTGTTGCATTCAGATTATGGCTTTCTTTTTCTAGAGAAGTTTATTCCTTCTGTTATAACGTAGAAATTGGATCAAAAATATTAGCGTGAAGTGATCCTCAGTTTTTCTGAAGCATTGGAGTTAAAGGCTGTTCAAAGGCAATGCTCTAAGGACTATTGCAGTCTTTAAGATCTTCTAAACTAATGTAAAAAGTTTTAAATGCGTGTCTGGCACTTCTCTAATCTCTAAAAGCAGCAGGTATTGCGCTCACTTAGGGAATGCTTTCTCTGTTACCCATTTTGAGTTCTTTAGCTCCCTTTGAAGAAAGTGAATGTTTTTAAAAGGCTCATCTCTGCTTTTGTCTTCTTTGCTGGTTAGCACTGTCTTTACTGCCATTTCCACTACGTGACAGCTCTTTTAGAACATAGTTACTGCCTGTGAGACAGGGTTCTTTAAACCCTGCGAAGTAGTAACCCTAGCTGTACTGCGGTACCATGCTCTGATCATCCTCGGTAAAAGTGAGGGAAGTACGTGGTGTCTTGCCTTTCCATTTCTCAGGAGCTGCCTGCAGCTGTAGCTTCAAACTTTTAGCTTAAAGCACTGAGAAACACTGTGCTCTTTGGGTACAGTGGTGAGGCGCTGAAAGTGTGAAGCCTGAGGAAGCAGAGGGCTTGGTAGCGTTGAGGTGAATCCCTCTCAGAAGCCATACACAAAACGTCCCATTACAGCACGGGCATAGCTAGCCTCAGGGAGCGTTGGTGATCCTTCAGGAGGAAGGGATGGACAACTGAGAGGGAGTATCCTCTGGATCTGCTGGATGGATTGCACTTGGGGTTTTGAAAGACTTCTTCTGGAGCCCGAGATGTGCCATCTAACATCCGTGGGTTAGATAGTCTCTGCTAGAGGTCCCTGAATCCTGAATTTGCTCAGAAACTGCTACTGCTGGGAGAGGTGCCGGGCAGCTAATGCTCTTCTAGCAAACCCTCCTCCATAGTTATACTGCTTAAGCAATTGCTGAACAGGCAGCTATAGGAGTCTGAAAAGAGAAGGAGGACCGACTTTAATCTGAGTTCTGTTGGAGTGTGACAGCTTTGTGGTCCCAGCTCTGCACATGTGCTCAAGAAAAATCAAATTGCCATTGCGGAGGGGTGGGGTGGGGGGGGATGTCTTGGTGCATCCCTGATGTAGCTTGTGTACCAGAGGTGGCATACAGGAGTTGATCTGTGTTGACAATGGCCACAAGAGTGACTTCTTTCAGAAGACAATTGTAGCAGCTGGTACTGAACCAAGAGTATAGAATAAAGTATCTTAATTTTTCTTTACCATATTGGATGGTAAAGAAAATTGTCATGTGTTGGTCCATTTGTGGGTGTTTGGGAAGCAGAGATAGATCTTTTTTATTTTTGAGGGGATTAGGTCATCTGTTTTTCATGACTTTGTTTAGGTCCTGAAATTTGGTTGGAGTATGCCCAGTATTCAATTGGTGGCATTGGTCAGGAAGGAGGAATTGAGAAAGTGCGCTCAATATTTGAGAGAGCGTTAACTGCAGTTGGCCTGCATGTGACAAAAGGAACAGCTTTATGGGAAGCATACCGCGAGTTTGAGAATGCTATACTGGAAACAGCGCAGGTAAGGCCAGTCTCCCAGGCTTTTGTAAGAAACAAGTTGTGGTGTCATTTCTAAAGTCATCTTGTGCTGCCCCTTCATCAGCCTCCTCTGAGAAAAGAGGCTGTGATGTCACACAGTTGTTTCTTTTCAGCTGTAGAAACTGACCCTTTGGTTTGGGAAAAACATTTTGTGTATTTAAACACAATTCCATTATTCTATCACCTAAATAAGATCATAAAATCTCATATCCAAAAGCAAAATTTTGCTCTGCTGCTTTAGCTTGAACTGACAAGAATACCTGTAAATTGACCAGCTTCATTATGAAACAATGTTCTTGCCAGTGAATATTTTTGCACTTAGTCTAGAAATACAAACGTGATTGACTGTTTTTTACTTCAGCTTTTAACTCATTCACTATTTCACCCTTTATGTGACTTTTGGATGATAGTATATTATCCCTGGAATGTACTGTTTGACATCTGCAAAAGACACCTTTATAAGATGGCCAGAATGTGAATATTTCTATTTTTTTGTCCTTTACCACATAAGATATTGAAGTTAAAAGATGTCCCTGCCCAAGGAGGGGGTGGGGTGGTGATGGTGGAACTAGATGATCTTTAAATGTCCCTTCCAACCCAAACCGTTCTATGAAACACTCTAATAACGGAGTAATGGGAGAACGCCTTTTTATTCACAAACAAAGCAAGCTGGAAGTTTTAAATCACCTGCACACACCAGGGATTTATTGAAACACTATTTGGCAGCCCAGTGGGTTTGTGAAATGGCATGGTTACATGCTGCTTACTTTTATTTTTTTTTTTGGGCTATCATTTCCCTATGCATGTGTCAACTTTCAGTGAGGAAAGCTTTTCACATTCATCCAGCTTCCGAGTCTAGCAATTTCCAAGTTTTACCTCTCACAGCAGTAACCTGAAATGCAAGTTGGCTATGTCTGTCCTTCAAGGATCATGTAGTCATTCGGAGCCCAGACCCCCAACCCATAAACAATACCCCATCGTGTTCATCAGCTCAGGCTTGAGGGAACTGATTAAATTTCAATCCTTTTGTTTGTAGCCAGCTCCTGGCAGTGTTCCATCGCCCGAGCAGCAGCAGATGCTCTGCAGCCAGCTCGAGAAGATCCACATGCTGTTCAGGCGCCAGCTGGGGATCCCGCTGTTAGGTAAGAGCCAGTGCACTTGGAGAGATGGCGTGGATAAGCTGCGTTACGGCGATCCAGGCATTAGTTGTGATTATGCCTTTGGTAGAGGCACACAAACTGAAGCTGTGCTATTTGTGAATTCTTTAATCGATGACGTTGGCCTATCTTTAGGGCCTCTTGAATGATGCAGAGATCCCTTTTGTTCAGAAACATTCTTACTTGTTGAAGCTCTGTTTATCTGTTTCTTCAGTATGTAATTCGAGGCTATTTAAACTAATGAGCACAAAACATGACCATTAGGAACTAGGAATTCAGCTGTGATGGTCACTGCATAAGAACCTTGGTTGATAGGGAATAGTATGTGCTGACAGCTGGACTTAGAGTTCTGCCGTATCTGCTTCATTCGTTAAACTCCTTGAGTCCCTTTTCTTGTGGCTCTATCGGACATGGGGGAAGCTTCTGGGAGCCTCGCACAAAAACCACCCCTGCAGCCCCCCCACTACCAAACTTGCCACGCAAACCCAGTACAGCACTGTGTAAGATGAAGTGTCTGAACCCTATAAGCGTGCGGTAGGGTGGCAGTTAAGATACAGAACTGTAAACAGAAATACAGATGTGTTAAAATCAAATACAGGTTGAATGTTGATTATTGAAATTTGATAAGTTATTATGGAGTTTCGTGTTTTATTAGATATGGAGGCTTCGTATGCTGAATATGAGGAATGGTCAGAAGATCCGATACCAGAAACAATAATAAAGAATTACAAAAAAGCTCTACAGCAATTGGAGAAGTGTAAACCATATGAAGAGGCACTGGTAATTCTGTTACTTATACCTTGCAACTAAGAGTTAATTGCTTGAGGGTGATTATTTTTTTTCCTAAATTTTATTATTTTTCTAGTCACAGAGATAAAGCAGCTGTGTATTGGTAGGTGACTGTCTCAGCTGTGAGCAATGTGAGACAAGAAGCCTCACAACTGGGTATACTGGAGACAAATCTGTTGACTGTGTCAGGCCACCCTAAGGCGCACATGAGTACTCTGTTTTGTCCAGCATTGATGAGCATGCTGGGCGAAGAGGAATAAAAACTAGGAATCTGAATGCCTTCAGAACTAGGCTGGTATTCGCAGATATAGGAAAATCAAAAGCTGTTGGTGTTTAGAGGTCAAGCTCTTGTGTAGAATTTTGCATAAGACCTACGCTGAGTAACAGTTGAACTGTTTGAATCATGCTTTGTTCAGATTTCAATTTTTTTGTATCTCTGTTTGTTTTATAGCTGGGTGCTGAAACACCAAAGCTAGCAGAATATCAAGCTTACATTGATTTTGAAATGAAAGCAGGTGATCCAGCTCGCATTCAGCTGATCTATGAGAGGGCTTTGGCTGAGAACTGCCTTGTGCCGGATCTTTGGGCACGCTACAATCAGTATTTGGTAAGGAAAAAACCAAGATGTTTGTGGTGGTTTGGTTGGGGTTTTTTGTTGTTTTGTTTTGGTTTTTTTTTTTTTTTAATCTTAGTGCCTGATAAATGAATGACCGGTAAGTTCTACCTCAGTTCTGTCCCTTAGTCTTTAAGTTCTTCAGAAACTGATTTTCACCTCACCTTAGGTTTCTTCCTGTTTTCAGTGGTATGTTTATTGATTGTGTGAGCATTTGCTCACTTTTTTTTCCCCCACAGTTGTGTGAATTCTGTAGAGGAAAAAAACCTAAGTGTTGGCATGGAGGCAGAGAGCTGAGTAGGTGTAACCAGCTGTAGTGCAAGCCCTGCTGTTGTCCCTGGTAGCTAGTCATCCAGAGGCACTGCTTCTGAGGATGTCTCTCCTTTTCCTCCAGCTTTTGCAGGCAAAATGGTTCAGTGCTATCAATGACTGAGGAGCCTGTCCTTCAGGAGACACAGATTAATTAATGACAGTGCTTGTTTGAGGGTTGCCAGTGCTCCTGAGTATTTTACAGTGAAGAACAAAGAACTAATTTATCATTTTTTTTCAGCAGATGTTCAGTTTATATTTACATGTTTTATATTTACGTGGGCTAGTTAGTGCACTTTGAAAGTTGTAATGAACTTGAGAGGCGGGTTTTTCACAGGGACAGAAGGTCGGCCTATTAGGACATCAGTGCAGCTTGCTACAGGAGGCTTATCTAGGCTGAGTTGCACCGTCATGTCTTACCTTACCAGCTCGAGACAGCAGGTTGCAGGTGGAACAGTGCCTGCTGCCCTTGAGTAGGCTGTGTCTGCACCTTCTTTCTTGTATCCTTTCCTGTCCTCTTCTAAACACGCAAAGAGCAGTTGGGAATTTACTCAGTGCCTTTATTGTATTTATCTCCCCGGCAGAAAGTACCTAGTTGGCTTGGTTAGAGGCAGGCTGGTATTGCAGACTGAATGTGGCATGGAGTTCTTGTTTGTGTTGCTCCTGAGCATATCCTTTCTGTTTTGAAGGTGTTTGCTGAGTTTTTAGGACTACAGAAGTTTAAAGACCCATCTCTTCTTAGCTTTTCAAATATAAAATGGTAGTACTGTTTTAAGATGTTGGCTCTTTATAAGCTGGTATGTCTTAGATGGGCTCTCTGATTAATAGGAACTGAAAACTTTGTTATATGATTATTTCAGGACCGACAGCTGAAAGTGAAAGAGTTGGTCTTGTCCGCTCATGACCGCGCTGTTAGGAACTGTCCCTGGACGGTTGGGCTGTGGATTCGATACCTTCTGGCGATGGAGAGGCATAGAGTTGATCATGGCATTATTTCTGGTAAAGAAAGACCATCTCAGCAAGGCTTCTTCACACCACAGAACTGGTCTCTGCACTCTGAATAATGTGTGACAAACAGTGACCTGTAGAATTTGTTTTCATCCTGCTGCAACAGTCTTAAAGCTGAGGAAATGTTCTGTAGCATGCTTCCAGGGCAGAGCTGCTGTTGTTGAGCAGCCTCAGTTCTGAGCGAGCAATTTACTTCAGCTTTGCATGAATGTTACTGAATTAAACTGGCGTTTGCATTCACTTCCTAAACCAATTTAGCATATGTAGGATTTCTTCTGTTTTCCTTTCTTCCTGGAAATGTAAGGTGTATATACTTCTTATGCATACACACAGTGTATAGTACTATGTATACATGGCTAATTTTGGCAATATTTGAAAAGTAAATATGTTTGTGTAGCTGTTTTTTCCCTCATTTCTTTCAGAAATGTTTGAAAAAGCTCTGAATGCAGGCTTTATTCAGGCAACAGACTATGTAGAAATCTGGCAGGCATATCTTGATTACCTGAGAAGAAGAGTGGATTTTACACAAGGTATGTAAGATATATGTGTGAATAAATATTTAAACTGTTTTTATGTACTTCATGGAAAGAGTGGTATTAACGTCTTTAAAAATTTAGCAGTAATTTCATATCTCTCTCAAAAATTACTTTTTGGCCAGTTAGTGTCTATAAAATATATGAACTTAGTTGGTTTAAAGAGGCAGCTCTTTGCTGACAGAATAGATTGTGTTGTTGCAAGATTACCCTGCCTTAATGTTTTTTGGTTTTGTTTTATTATATGTTTAGTGAGTTGTACTGAAATAAACTTTGCCGCTGCCACCCCCCCCCCAACATTGTGGGTGTTAGAGAAGAGAGTTTAGTGGATGGGAGATGAAAATTAAATTATTACTTTAAGGCAGTTCTTTCTCTTTTTTGAAAGACTCAAGTAAAGAACTGGAAGAGCTGCGGTCTGCGTTTGCACGTGCTGTGGAGTATTTGAAACAAGAAGTAGAAGAGCGTAAGTTAAATCATCCGATATATTGTTTTCTCTTGTTCAGAATAATTGTTATAAGACTAGTTCTCCACACAGTATTTAACATCTCTTCAAGTGTCTTGAACGTTTTAAGAAATTTACAGATAAACATTTCATCTACAATGTGGAACTTATTTAATAAACACTTGATTTCCAAGAGCCATTCACAAACAGTACTTATTTTTATTCCCAGGATTCAGTGAAAGTGGAGATCCGTCCTGCACCATCATGCAGAACTGGGCAAGAGTTGAGGTGATGTTTCTGTCAGCTATATTTAAATTGCTAGACTAGAGGAAATTGATTGTTTTAACATTCCAACCATAAACGTGATCCCCTTGTACTTTGGCATTTTGTCTGGGTAACTGTTGTGGTTTAACCCCAGCAGGCTGCCAGGTCCCACACAGCCGCTTGCTCACACCCCCAGTGGGATGGGGGAGAGAATTGGAAGGGAAAAAGTGAGAACACTTTGGAATGAGATAAAGACAGCTTAAGTAAAGCAAAAGCCATACACGAGCAAGGTTGTCAGGACTGTTAGCATGTTGATACCACTGTGACTGCAGTATAGTATGGAGATCTGTGAGTAGCTTGGTTAGCAGGCTAGCCACAGTGGCTTGGAACTGAGCACTAAGTCTGGACATTGCCTTGAATCCTGCCTAATTTAGGGCTACCTACAGTAAGTAGTTTCAAACTAGTACAAGTATTGATGTGCTGGTGCAGTCACTGCCTGCGAGTGGATGGTTTGTTTGTCTGCCTTTGCCACAGGCTCATACGAGTCAGGAGAAGTCAGATTACTTTTGTGCTATAATTTCTCTGGGCATAATACGTGGAGTAGCTTGCCAAAGTCTCGGATGTTGTAATTCTCCTGAACGATATGGGCCTGAATCTGAATTAATTACTTTCACTTTTTGTCCACTTAGTGGAGGGAGAAATCAGGTATATCCAGGTGTGATTCAGCTTATGCTAAAGCAGTTCTAAGAAGTCAGCTGTCTAGTGTGCTCCTGTACCTCTGCAGTTAGCTCAAGTGAATCCCACCTGGGTGTCTTAATCCGTTTCCCCTCTTCCCTGCTCCCTTTCCCAAGCACTTCTTTTAGACTAGAGAACTGGTTTTGTGTTGAAGTGCTCTGTGAGGTACATCCATCAGTAATGACAAAAGGAAAAATTCAGAAGCAACTATCTAATTTTTTTTTTTATACTGACCAAAATGAAACGTATGTGGGAGACAGAAACAGAGGTGGGCAGGGAAGTGTTATTCAGTGTAGGATTGCGTTAGGTGTTCACTTCGATTGCTCTAAGGAGCAGGTGTCTCTTCCTGGGTCTCTGTGCATCAGCTCTGGTGGCTTTGTGTGTTGGGGGAGGCAGGGGGGTGACGGTGTTGAACAAACAATCCTAAATAATACCAAGTACTTTGGATGCTGTTTCAGGCCCGTTTGTGTAACAACATGCAGAAAGCCAGAGAACTCTGGGACAACATTATGACTAAAGGAAATGCCAAATATGCTAACATGTGGCTGGAGTATTATAACCTAGAGAGGTAAGAGGTTGGCTGGTTGGAAGAGTTAATTAACTTTTTAGTTTCCTCGTCTGATGAGACAAGACTTAGATGCTTAGCAGGGGTATGCTTCGTGTGGGTTTCTAATACGCTTTTGAGGTTCTTACAGCAGCTCTGCAGGATATTTCAGAAGTATTACAGCAACAAGGTGTAGTGCCACTTCACTGGGGAAGGAGGGAAAACATTTGCCTAGACCATAGTTAACTGTCCTGCCTTGTAATCCTGACGGGGAGGATTGGCTGCTTACTGCCAGGGTTTCCCTCCCGCAGAGCTCACGGTGATACTCAGCACTGCAGGAAGGCCTTGCACCGAGCCGTGCAGTGTACCAGTGACTATCCAGAGCATGTCTGCGAGGTGCTGCTCACCCTGGAGAGAATAGAAGGTAACTAACTTCATGTGGTCTCGTTTTACCCACTCTAGTTAGTGTTCAGTGATACAAAGTGAATTTTGATCTAGTGTTTTGTGTTCTGGTGAAGGCTTGTTTTCTTTTCACTATTGTGGTATATACAAGCAGATCTTTTGCTCTTTTTTTTTTTTCCTTCTTCTCTGGCCTGACTTGGAGCCTGCTGAAATTACTGGGGTTTTTCCATGCCTTTTTTGAGTGTTGTATTATAAATGAGAGGTTTCTGTTCTGCTTGGGTTTTGTTTTATTTTTTCTTTGAAGGCTACTTGTTATATTTAGAATTTTCACATGTAGTGGTTAATATTAAGAGCAAGTCCCATGAACTCATTGACTCTTATTTTTCCAGAATTGCTTTTTCAAATTATGAGAAACTAAATACAGGCTTTTTTTTTCTTTTTTTTTTTTTTCCCCTTTAGGAACATTGGAAGACTGGGATGCAGCTGTTCAAAAAACAGAAAATAGATTAGCTCGAGTTAATGAACAAAGAGCAAAGGTCAGAACTTCCTGTGAACTACCTAAGCAGTTTATAGGAAATACCTATATTGAGGTCATGCCTGTCCAAATGTCAGATTTCTAATGTTGGTTCCCAGAGATAAGCCTGAATTGTCTTTAAGCGTCCAAACTATTAGTCTAAAACCTATGGTTAGTGTCTTTTGATGCTTTTTACTTTTCACCTTTTGATCCTTGGATGGATACAAGAGTAACATGCACTCTGGGAAAGCTGTAGGAGCTTTAAACGATGATCTCATTAGCATTGTGTTTTATGGAGCTTAGGAGAAAACCGTCCAGGTTCAGCACTCTAGAAAATAGCCTGTGAGAATGTTCTGCAATCTGCAGTCACTAGAAAAAAATAATCTTCCCTATTTGTAGGCTGCTGAGAAAGAAGCTGCTCTAGCAAAGCAAGAGGAGGAGAAAGCTGAACAACGAAAGCAGGCTCGGGCAGAGAAGAAAGCTTCCAAAAAGGCTAAAAAACCCAAGATTGGAGACAAGCGCAAAGCAGATGATGATGATGAGGGTGAATGGGGACAAGAAGAAGAAGGTAAAAGAAAAAAAAACAAACAAAACACTAAACCAAACAAAACTAAAACTTCAGACCTCTGGCAACAGGGTTGTCTGTTCCCTTCCTTCAGAGGCAGATGCAGAAGTGCCATCGCTGGTGTCTTCAGAGCTGCTGTCTGTTCAGAGTCTCTTTCTCCTAGGACGTCTTTGTGGTAGTGAAATGAAAGTGAGAATATATGAGTCTTGATCAACAGCAGTATATGTTTATAAGAACTTATATAGGGGTTTTTTTAGGTTTTTCTTATTTTAGAGAAATAGTGGTTTGTTTTTTTTTTTCTTGTTCAAAAGAAGTCATTTTCCTGACTCATCAAATGACACTGAGGCATGTGTCTAAATTGGGTTATTCAGTATTGTAGGAGTCCCTTGGAAGGTGGTAACAGAAGATTTTAAGATATTGCTGCCTCTGAGAGTTTTGTGAGCTTTTTTTTTTTTTTACATTTTTGTGTTTCTTAGTTTAAAAAACAAAAATCCGATTAGACAAAGAGAAATCAGAGAATCAATAGTTGTAACTAACAGACAAAGGAAAAAAAAAATCCTGTTGCTTTCATGTAAATATTTGCTGTCTTGGTCAAATAATCTGTTGTTACTCATTCTTAAAAACCTGAGGGAGATTTTTATTTTGTGTCTTTAGGACCTGTGACTTGTGGTTTCACATGCCCTTCCCAAACTCTGTAGTGGTAATGGAGGACAGTGGTGAATGATATGGTGTAACTTTTTCTAGTAAGGCTTTCAATTTTGTTAATTAGCAGAGCAGCCCATCAAGAGACACAAGGGAGATGATGATGGCATACTTCTCGAGGAAGACATGGAGGTGGAAACCGGGCTGTTTGGCAGAAGTGGACCTGAGAAGCCGTATCGCCCAGCAAACCAAAAGGAAAAAGCATCTACCAGTCGAAAAGACATCCCCAAAGTTTTACATGACAGCAGTAAAGATAGCGTCACTGTCTTTGTCAGCAACCTTTCCTACAACATGGCAGATCCTGAAGCAAAACTGAAAGAGCTCTTTGAGAGCTGTGGGGAGGTAGCAGAAATCCGTCCAGTGTTCAGCAACAAGGGGACTTTCCGGGGCTACTGCTACGTAGAATTCAAGGAAGAAAAATCTGCTCTCCAAGCTCTTGGCTTGGATCGTAAAGTTGTGGAGGGAAGACCGATGTTTGTTTCTCCGTGTGTTGACAAGAACAAGAATCCAGACTTTAAGGTGAACCTTTATTCTTTCAAGTAATAGGTCGAACAGTGGGACTGCATAGGAAAGCTAGCAGAATATGCTGCTTCCAGAGAGCTTGCACCTGACAAATTCATGTTGTGCTAGTTTGGAATGGTAACGTTATGTCTTGGCAGTAAAACTGTTTTCTGGGAATTCTTGCATCTTACGTTACTTTGCATAAACCAGGATTGAGAGATAGCAGATTTCTGCAAATCTTGAGTAAGCTAGTCTGAGCAGCTTGTTTACGGTGTGAGGCGCCCAGTTTCCTACCTCAGCATCTCAATCTGCAAAGTACTTTTTTGGCCAAGTCGCAGAGCTGTGGGTATTTATTACACAACCCACTGGTTCTTGTTAATGGTCTGTACTTGATACCAATTGTATAATCAGTGGCTTTCTGTGTTATGGAGTTATTGTACAGAAAAATTTTATGGTTCAGATAGTGACAACTGAGCAAGAAGATGTTGTCAATGGCCCTTCTTGTGGTGAAGGAGACCACAAGGTGTTTAGAAGCGTCTAGTTCTTAGAATTACTTGCAAATCCTTAGTGTATGCCTGTATGTTTATAGGCAAATGTCTTTCAAGGTACTAATCATGACTCAAAGGTATTTTTGTATCACACAAATATGAAGTACTCTGATAAGCTTTTGGAGGTGTAATAGGTTGAAAACCTTGGAGTGTCTGACTGGTATCTAACAGCCTTTTCATTTCTCCAGGTGTTCAGGTATAGCACTACACTGGAGAAACATAAATTGTTTATATCTGGTTTGCCATTTTCCTGCACTAAGGAAGAGCTGGAAGATGTGTGTAAAGCACATGGGAATGTGAAAGACATTCGGCTGGTCACCAACCGAGCTGGAAAACCCAAGGTAGGCATCCTTAATGTGCTCTTCAATTTAAGAAATCCTTCAAAGAGAAGCTCCTCATGATTTTTGGATACAAAAAGTAAGCTTTGTATTTTAAAACTTACCAATCCGGCTTTGCATTAAAACTTGTAGAAATGTTTGGATTTATACAGCCCGGTGTGCCTTTGTGCCAACAAATAAGTAGGAGGGGAAGAGGAATGTTTCCAGAATGCTTCTTAAATTGTGCAAGAAGAATGTGTGATATAAACGGGATAGAGGGAAAGATGTTTACAGCACTTTCAGTATAGTAAAAATTGGCATTAGTAAGTCTGTAAAGAGTATTCGTTTTCAAAGTAACTGAGTAGCTAGGGTTCCCCTGGTATAACCAGTTCCCCTTCTCCCTTTCTTCAGTTTCTTGAGGCTGTTGTTCATAACACCTGCTGCCAGTGAGAAATGAGCCACCTCTCCGACAGGGCTCATTATTTCTGTCCTGGAATAAATGACTCCTTGTTAAATAAGACTCTAAACTAGCTGCTGCTCTGCCAAAATTTTACCTGACACCTCGGCCGTGTCTGCATGCTGGGCGCTTCTAACGGGTGCCATCCTGGTGGGGATGTTCATGTATTTTTAAAATGTATTTCCTAGCTCTTGGCTAGAATATCTCAAGTACTGTTGCATGCATACCTTGTAACGAGTGCTCTCCGTGTGTACCCTGAACCTTGCGAGCTGTGTTCTTGGCTTAGTTTGAGCTGGGATTCTGTCTGAACCACAAATAAATGTACTCTGAAAGTTATGTAAAATCTGATGTGTTTCCTGCAAAACTAGGTAACCCAAAAATACCGCTAAAGGGTTTGAATGTCACTTGAAAGAATAACAACAGTAAAATTGGGAGGTTATGGATCCCAACTAGTGTACTGTCTGTCGGAGCTGGCTGTAGCAGATGCCAGGGTGCGCTTTTGTCCGTTGCTGGAAATAAGACCTCGTTACTGCAGGTGCACCAGCAGCAGTTGGTTAGCAGCTGGCACTTCAGGAAGTCACCACGGATTCATTCATTCCAAAGAACACTTTTTTTCACCAGTCCCTGTTGTTGGGGCAGCAGCACTAGTTTCTTTACATACCGTGCCTGTCTGTTTTGGTTTTTTCTTTTTTTTTATACCCCTTTCACAAATTAAGGCATTGTGAATGAGAGTCAAGAAATGGAGGTTGTAGCTTTGTGTAGAGAAGAATTTTTTTTTTCTTACCTAAAGAATACTGAGACTTAGCCATGTTTAGATCTGCTTTCTGTACGGTTTTCTTATCAGTTGGCCAAATTATTAGTGAAAGCTGTCATGCAGAGAAAGAAGCACTAAAACTAATGTAGGTTACCCCTTTTCCTTATTTAGGGCCTGGCCTATGTGGAATACGAAAACGAAGCTCAGGCCTCGCAGGCTGTGCTGAAGATGGATGGCCTGACAGTTAAGGAACATGTCATCAAGGTGGCGATCAGTAACCCACCTCTCCGAAAGCTGCCAGACAAGCCCGAGGCAGGCAGAGCCTCGCAATTCGCGGTACCACGGCAGGTTTATGGAGCGTAAGTACTAGCAAGGGAGACTGCTTGGCAATGCTTAGGAAGAAAACACTGGGTTCCTTTATGTGCTACAACAGAGGAATCTTATCTAGAATATAAGGGAATGTTTAAAAGGCGCTGAACCATAAAAAATAGGGTTGCTGGATTGATGAGGAAAAGCAGATTTTTGGTTTTTTACCAATAGAAAGAGGGCTGTAGTGACTGTGAGTTGGATCTGATGTTACCCCCGTGCTCTAATAACTTCAGTGTCCCCTCCTTTGGGAGAATGAGCTGTTGTTCACAGCGAGCATTAAGTTGCCCTTTCGTCTTCGGAGTGCTCCTGCTGCTTAGCATCGTGTTGGTGGTGTGTTCTACGTGCCCTGTAGGTAAACACAGAGCTTCAATTTCTGGGGACTGTTGGGTGGTTGTTTTCTGCCAGGACTTAGGTATACTGTTTCAAAGGGCACCCATGGAAAGCTTTGTACTACTTATTTCTGAAACAAGTGACAGGAATAATATTTAAATGAACGTTCCTTGTGGTGAACAAAGTCCTTTCTGTTCCCCCAGCTAAAACAGTACGTTCGCAGCGTACTGGGGTATTTTTAAATGTCACCTTTTGTTCTCCAGGCGAGGAAAGGGAAGGACACAGCTTTCAATGATGCCCCGTGCGTTACAGCGCCAGAGTAATCCCGTGGCGAAGGCTGAGAATGGGATGGTCCAGAACTCACCAGCATCTTCATCTGAACCCCCGGAGGAGCCTAAAAAGATGTCCAATGCTGATTTTGCCAAGATGCTACTGAAAAAGTGAGCAAAAAGTCTGCAATCAGTGGGTCTGGTAAAATGTGAAATGCCTTTATGGAAGCCATGTTGTGTCCTTATGCTAGCAAGGAGAGAACGCCAGTCACAATCATGTAAATACTGTTCTGGACTACTGCATTCATCAAGATCAGTGTAGGATGGTACAAATCCAGGGTTTTTTTTCCTCTAAGAGCAAAGAGTTACACTATGTTCTGGTAAAATGGCGTTATATGATTCCTCATATTGAGGGTTAACGAGGGGGGAAGTATTTCCTGTACAGGTTGGAAGCCGCATCAAGTTTTATGAATACTTTACAAATATTCCTCTTTCATTAAGGAATGAGATGCAGCGTGAAAGCCTAGTGATAACCTTGTCAAGCTCCACTGGTCAGTTCAGATTGTGATTGCAGTCATTCTCTCTGACAACGAACCCATTTTACACCCAAACACACACACACAGGGACAGTCATCTCCTTCCATTAAGAGTTAAACGGCAGATGCTAGTAACTTCACCACAATGGCCTATTTTAGTATTGGGAGAGTTTCTATACATATGTGTGTATATGTATATACACAAATATACATATATATGTATTCAGTTAATGTTCTGTTCAAGTTGACCTGTTTTTTATATTGTGTATTTGTAAAAGACATTCAAATTATTATTTTTAAGTGTCATGAGATAATACTTAAATCTGGTAATTTTTGTTTCCCATAAAAGCTGTACATGCTGTTGCTGAGGACCATTTTTTTTTATTTTTTGGTTGTTTTTGCTAGCTAGCTCATACGTCTTTTGCAGGTGGTTTCTGTATGGTTTTGTACAAATGTGAAGTGCAAGCTGATGTTTCTTGGTTTATTAAACTCAAGTGCTCAAAGGTTTTCTATAAATACTGTTGCTTTTGTTTAAACGTGGGTGTTGGAATTGCACTTATCCTGTGGCAGCTGGGTAACACTGATGTACCTCACCTCTTGAGTGCACTGAGATACGCAGTAGCACCTGAACACTTTTAGGTAGCTTGTCCCATCTAGTATGAATATCCTGAAACTATTTTGGTAATTACCTCAGACTTTAAAATAATCTGGTACGTGGTCTTGGATAGAAATGTTACTGCTTGTCAGCTAAAACTGCTGTGAATTCTGGGGGTCAGCAGAGGCAGGGGTTGAACGTGAAGGGGGCCCCCCGTTCCGAGTTCACTTGTACAACACAAGCACTGCTGCAAATAAACACTACTTTGAGTGCTTACGTTCTGTGCCGATTTGACTTGGCTTTGCTTTGAAATGATAAGTCTGCTTCGTAGCTTTGAACCACGGAACACCGGCGGTTGCGGTGAGGCGGGAAGGGACCAGGTTGTGTTGGTGCTTGGCAGTATGGCCAGACGCTTGGGCTAGCCCTCCGGTGCCAGACTGATGGTAAATAGGATTCTATCTCAAAACCAGCTTAGAAACATTCTAGTAATGCTTCTGCGTGAAGCTTGGCTTTGCGGGCTGGGAATGCCCAGGCTGGCCTCGCCCCGGTGGCAGACAGGCGTGCACGTGTGCTGGTGATGAGTTGAGTTTCCTTTGGCTGCTGGGGTTGGACTTGGTGCCTCGGAGCCCTGCGTGGCACCCCAGCCTGCAGTGCGGCAGTTGAGGGAGCCAGGATGTGTACCATGTAACTTGCTGCTTCACGAACCGAGCTGCGACCACTTCTTAGTTCACTGCAGCAGAAAAGCGTTTTGAGAACAGCCTATTCCAAACAGACTTTAATACTAAAATAGTTTATTAATCTGTTACTAAAATAACATTTATATTTTTTTTTTCCCAGAGCTCTAAAGTGCAGATTTTATTTACGCTCACCTTGCATTACAAAAATAAGCACGCTTTGTAAGGACAGAACAACCTTCCTCATTTATTGTTCACTTTCCCCATCAGCAGTAGTCGGTACATAAGCATGGAGTGGAGCTGTAGTATATAAGTAACTCCTGGTCTTGTCCTATTGTCTGCTTGTGTAAAACATGTCCTAACTACCTTGCAGGTAAGAGAGAGTTTGAAGGGAAGAAACTTGATGCTGGCCTGGTGTTTGCAAAGGGTCGAAGCTTAAGAGCACTCTAAACTGGGTTGAACTGAAGGTTTCTGAACTTAGAGGTGTTGGGAACAAGGACGCTGTTACACCACTGGCAGGCAGGGGTGGAGGTAGCTATTATTCTCTGTTAGGATGCAGGTGCTTTTACCTTAAAAGCAAAGATAAAGTATACTCTGAATTGCGCAGCAGCTTCCAGGTACTACACTAACTGCCACTGCAGCACAGAGAGGCCCCGTGTGATTCTTGATGCGTTTATCACTAGTACTAACGTGACCTCATAATTAATTGTGAGAAGTTCTCTTGTATAGATTGAAGAAATTTAAGGTTTTGGCAAACTTGCTATACACATTCTTACCAAATTGGCACAACTGATAAAGCTTGTCTTGCGGTTCTATATAGTAACCTTTTCTGCCCACAGCTTTGCAGAAGCAAGCTCTTTTCAAACCCTGAACTGAAATGTGTAAGGACAGGGGCAGTTTCCCAAGGATCCTGCCTGATGAGGTGGGTCTGAGGCAAGGCCTCGGCACTAAGTCATCCTGCCTGAAGGGTAGCAAAAGCACCTCGCAGTTTGGTGAAATTAGTCGGAGAGCGTTTCTTCTCTTGTTCCAGTCACATCATCTGTAATCTTAAACCTAATTCTTCCCACTTGTTCTACAAAACTCACCCTAGGAAAGGCAACTGAACGTAAATGTGCAAAGTGCTATTGAAAACAGAAATGGGAGGGGAGAGATGCCTGTGAACTGGAGTGTGGGCTCCTTCCTGATCAGTACTGCAAACCTGTACGACTGACAGGGAAGGCGAGGATTAACGTAGCTGGGAGAGCACTGTTACTGCTAGGGTTGTGTTTTGAACAGGGAAGAGGTAACACAAATGCAACAACTTGGTTAAGGCTTTGTCTTGCCTAGCAGCTCCTTGACAAGGTAGGGCAATGCAGGTGACCGACTAGGTGAAGCTACTGAAGCAGCTTCTCAAAGCTTAACTTTAAGGAGAAATCAAATTCTGCTTCAGCTTGTTGAGCCCCTCTGACACCTCTCCCCACCTCCTTCCAGTAGCACAAACAAGTTATAGTGCACACTCAACATCAACAGTTCACGTTTCAGCTTGGCATAATGTATATAAATAAATTATATTAATTTAATCAAATGTAAGACACTTTAAATAAACGAAATGCTAAAGAGTGACACCTCCTGTCGAGTTATTTCCCAGCAGGAATACTGAGTGGCTTGGGGTTCCGTTCTCCCATGCGTTTGTTGGCTCCTGAACATCCACAACCTTCAAGTCTTGACGGGGATGGTTTGTTTGCACCCAGCAGTGCTGCCGTCTGCTTCAGGTAAGCCCACGGAGTATTCTGTGGTGGCAATGAGCAGCATGTCCAGAGTTGTCTCAGTACACTTAGCAATAAAGCGTATGAAGGGCCTCACGTCACCCTCATTGGCCACCTCTAAGACGTGGTAATACTCGGCCCGTTGCTCCTTGCGGATTGTGATGGGCGGGTAGCCCGCCTGCATTAGTATGAGGTTCATTAACAGGCGCGAGGTCCTTCCGTTGCCATCTACAAACGGATGGATGTAAACCAACTTGTAGTGGGCTAACGCGGCAAATTCCACAGGGTGCAAACTCATGGCATCTTCTGAGTTAATCCACTGCACAAACTCCTGCATCTGTTTCTCAACGTCCTGGGGATGCGGTGGTATGTGATGTCCTACAAACACCTGAGTAGTCCTGAACCGCCCTGCCTCCACTGGGTCAGCATAGCCCAGCACTCTCCGGTGTATCTCCAAGATGTCACTGATGGTTACGGAGCCTATCCGCGACACCAGCGTGGTGTTGACGTATTTCAAAGCTGTGTGCATGCCAATCACCTCATTCTGCTCCACTAAGCTTTTTCCGGGAACAGCGTATCTGGTCTCAATGATGTGTCGTATTTCTGACAGTGTCAGAGTGTTTCCCTCGATAGCCACTGTGTGGTAGATGTGGTGATAATAGGACTCCTCCATCACCCGGCGCAGGGCAGAATTGCCTTTGGGGATCGCCATCACTTTTTTAACCTTGCTGTCGATAATGCTAAAATACCTCTGATCTATCTCCTCAACTAAAGGAAGCGTCCGGTCCCGGTTGATCAAAGCCTTCTCGTTGCAGGGAGAAATAGTTAGTGCTTTGGAGTACAAATAGTCGGCTTGAAGAATGTCTTTTTCCTCTTCAGAAAAAATACCAAATTCAGTCAGAGCATCCACATAATCAGGGTCCATCTTGAGGGCATACACAAAGAGTTTGTGGGCTTTCTCTCGCTTTCCTTGGCGCTTCATTTCGAGGGCTTGATTCAGAGCTGCTTTGGCTTCTGCCTTCACTTCTGAAATGCAGCAACAATGGTTAGATTACAGGTAGTGAATTTTACTGGAGACCATTGCTGTTCACCGATTTAAAAATTAAATAAAGCCGGTCTATAAGAACCGTAACAGAGAACTTGTACTGGGCTACAAGCGCAGAGGGTTGTGCTGTGTTTCCAGAGCTTTCCTGGCAGGAAGCGGGGTAAGGCAGGACCTGCGAGCAGCGTGGCTCAAGCTGGCCACAGGCGTGTAGCCATCCCGGCAAAACCAGCTTTGGCCACCGGGCTGCTGTGTGTGGGAATAAGTTCTTCTGGCAACAATGCCAGTTCTCTTGCTAGAAGCAGAGCCCACAGCTGCTAACAGCACTTCTATCTGGTTTTTCAATATCAAACATCCTCCCAGCAATAACAGCTTTAATGTGAACAAAGGTACAGTGCTGGAATTGTAATGATCCCTTTGAATGTTTTCCAAATTAATGTCCTGGCCAACAAAGGCAATGACTGCAGCCTGTTGTTGCCAGAAAGGCTGTTCTACGCCAGCTGGGATTTCAGGATTAATGCTGTTTATCCCAGGTTACTGTGTATTAAAACACCACTTTGCATTCCAGTTACCTGAACAGAACTTAATAGTACCGAAAGCATGAGGAAAAACTTGGGAGAGACGAAGCAGCACCCAGAGAAAGCCAGCGCATTGCCCTTCTGCGCCGCAGGGCCATGGAATGCAGTCAGGCTGCTGGTGATGTCATGTCTGACCTCTGGGTTGCTTACAGCTGATGTTAATTTGCAGTTGGACAGTGAGAGTTCGTTAGCATTATGGGCCACAGGAGCTCATCATGTAGTGGGGGCAGATCTCCAGCTACAGGTTTTTATACAGCAACTCGGGGGTCACTCTTACCTGGGGAGGCTTTGCCTTTCAGCACCAGCAGCTCCAGCCCATTGGAGGTTACGCTCAGTCCGGTTGTTTGTCCCGCGTATGTGGCGACGCCTGAGGAGCCCGCGCCCAGTTTACTCTTCAGGAAGGAGAGTCCTTTGAGCAGTGCTTGGCACTGGTCTTCCACAGCAGCCAGCGGGAGCAGCAGCACCATGAGCGAGCCCAGGAGGAGCACGAGCACGGCCGCCCACCTGATGCGGACACACAGGGTTATCCATTTCAACTCGGGATCTGTCGCCATAGACACGAGATTCATCCTGCTTCCAGCGCAGACACGAGGTACATCTCCTTTGCTGCTGCTCCCACCTGGGAACAGAAACAGCTTCAGCCAGAGCTCCCTGTTGTGGGGCAGGCGTGGTGCTGAGCCGGGGCACCTGCGTGCGCTCGAGCATTCGTGCTCTGGCTCTGTCACAGCTTTTCGGGGTTACCCAACCGCCCGCCCTGCCCTGCCACCTCCAAGTGCGTCCTTTAGGACCCGCTATGCGTTAGCGTGACGGCAGCAGCACCGGGGGGCGGTGATGCAGCGGGGCTCTGCCAGCCGGCTCTGCAGGGATGAAGGAGCCCGGCCTTCCTCCCGGCCTGGAAACCCCTCCCCAGGCCCCCTGCTCCACACACCCCCCCGGTTCCCCTTC
>VXBL01006907.1:1544332-1562292 GCA_013400195.1 Aramus guarauna | reverse complement strand
CCCCCCGCCCCAGGCCCGGCTCCCCCCATCACCTTTGCCGCCTCCCGGAGCCGCCGGCTGCCGGCCACAGTAGCCCCGCCCTCTTGGGCCCCACCCTTCGCGCTCTGCCATTGGCTGAACTTCCCCTCTTCTCCTTTCCTATTGGCTTTCACAGCGGATCCTTCTCTCGTGTTCCGCCCCCCTTCTTGCCCTCGACTTCCTGTGGCGTCTTCCGGGTAGCACCACGCCCCCGGGACCGGAGAGGCTCGTGGAGGGTAAGAACTGGTGAGCGCAAACGCCAATCACAGGACGACCAGCCAATAAGAAAGGAAGATAGAGGAGGGGGTGGACTCCTAGCCCTTAAATAGCAGTTGCTAGGCGACGGCGGCGGCCTAGGGAGGAGCGGGCGGTTGTCCGGCTCCTCAGGCCTCGGGTCGGGCCCTGCGGGCCGCGGCCGCCGTCGCTCTCTTCAGGCTCGGGGCTGGGCTCCGGGGAGGGTGCAGGGCCGCGGGATGGCAGCCGTCCGGCTGGTGCGGCCCTTCCTGTGGAGAGGCGGGGGATGGCCGGGAGCTTCCACCATCGGGGTGGTGTGGGGAGTCCAGTAAACCGTCCTCAGTGCTCACAGCTCGTTTATTTGTGTGGTACAAAACTTCTTCTGCCCGGTAGAAGGGTTCTGGTCACCTATCCCTGGCCTNACCCCCCCCCGGTTCCCCTTCAGCCGCCGCTCCTCGCTCCCACCTCCTCCCGGCCCTGCCTCCCTCCCCGCCCTNACCTATCCCTGGCCTTTCTGGAAAAATACTTTTTTTGGTTTTGCTTTATTTTTTTCTTTTTTTTTTTCCTTAAAGCAGCAGAGTGTGTCAGTAAGCAACACTGCAGCAGGGCTGTGCCTCTTCCCTCCCTCCGCCACAGACCAGGAACGGGGAGAGATTGGACAAAAGCTAAAGCAAAAGAGAATGTTTTGGGGAATTGCAGGTAACTCGCTCAGATTTCAGTATCTCGTAAGATGATAGACAGTTTTCTACCAGATACACAACAAATCATCACTAGCAGGGAAAAATAACCTGGTCTGTCAGAAAGAAATTGTGGCAATTTAAGCTATTTTTCTCCTTTGCGGCTGACAACAGGAGAAAGCGGGTAGGGTAAATACAGCTCTCGCGTTGTGCCCAGAGGAACGCCGCAGAAGATGGACCTGGATTGCCGCTCTGCAGACGGTGCACTGCGGTGCAGCTCAGGGTTTAACGGCTGCCACGGCTCCTCTCGCTGTGGGATGATGCCGGGGGAGGTTTTACCAGCATCTTTCTGCTTTTCCTTACAGTGATAGCACTGGCTGGAGTGAAGGAGTAAAGAACGTGTTGATGTTGCATTGCACGGGGTTTTCCAGAGATGGTCTTCCTTCTCCTGCTCGTTTTCAGTGGGAAAGGCTGTAAGCACTCTCTCAGTGCCGGGGCTCTCTCAGATGTTTATTGATTTTACTGGGATTGACAAAAGCAGCTTGATGAACTCAGTTCAACCAGCATCCCTAAAAAGAGACTGACAGCACCTCAGCTCTGAGACTACTCGGCAGCAAATGGAGCCCAAGGCGATTCCTGCAGCACAAAATTACCATGTCCTCTAGCCATTTGGAGCCTGCCAGAACCTGTTAATGCTGAAAGATAAGTTTGGGGGATAATTAGCATTTGAAGGATGAGCAAATCTATCTGCCCTTCAAGAGGAAGCTTTGGCAAATGTGTATTTTCCTCAGTGCCAGTGATATGACACCCAAGCCTAAGTACGGAATAATTATAGAGCAATGATGTATTTTCCTTTTAAAAATGGTGAGAAGCACGTTTAGAATCTGCTCACCAATTAAACCTGATCCAACAGAGGGGAACAGTACTGATAGCCAGGAACGCCTGGCATCTCATCCCAGCTTTGACGCTTCTCGGTAGCCTTGGAGCGATGGTACTTTGTGACTGCTGTGCTAAAGCCAATGATGCCACGCCGTCCCTCGGGGATGCTAGCCATCCTGCTCATACTTGGCATTTGAGGGGCTCTTCCTCAGCGCGGGTCCGGGCCAGCTCAAGGGTTACCATTGCCAGTACATTGTACATCACCCTTATTTATGATTTTGTCTGGGATAGCGAAGGGAGATCCCAGTGTAGATGGCAGGAAAGAGTAGGGCTGTGAAATGCCGGAGCTGTAGCCCTGGACTGGCCTGCTGGGCTCCCTGGCAGCTCTCGGTGTGACTGGACATGGACGTGTCTGGAACTGCGGTTGTGCCAAAGGGCTCCGATCGGGACCCTTAACCTCTAGGGAAAACTTGCATTTGGAATGGCGCCACTGGTTCCAGTGTTGCAGAGGGATGCTGGAGCATTACGGCTGTGTCATAGGAGAAGACGTGGAAGAGGCTGGTTCTTATTACTTAGTATTTGGGGCTGAATCTGGTGAATGTGGAAGCAGAGGGGTCCAGGCAGCCGGTAGATGGCACTGACTCATTTTGCTGCTCTGATGAAACCTCCCAGCGTGCTGCAGTCTCTTTCCTAGACCTTTATACCTTCTGCCTTTAGAGGCAGTGATCATGAAAAACATATTTTAAGGTTGAGTAAGGCTCTGGCTTCCTTTTGGAACTGTTTGTACTGGGATAAAAATTGCCTTTCTGTGCACTAAGGAGGTTTTAGGGATCTATTGCTGATGAAGCGTAGCTGCGGCTGGCAGCACCGACCTTGCATCTCTATGAAGCTTGCACAGTGCAAGCTGTGTCTGGTGGTGGCTGTTAAGCTGATCCTTGTGATAATCTTACCTGACGTAAATTTGGAAGATGTGACCAGGCAGAAACATTAGTCTTGTTTCTTTCTGGCTTCCCTGGGCCATGTGTTAATAGGAAAAAAATAAAAATCTTTGCAAAAGGGTGGACTTGGCTGCCCTCCCCTTCCAGCCTCCAGTCCAGCCGTGCTGCAGAGCGTCTGGAGGTGGGGGGCTGCAGGCCTCGTGTCCCCGCGAGCCTTGCCATGCTGGGGGGGCTGGTGGTCTTTTTTTGTCTCCCCCCAGCCTGGGTTTCATCTTGTTTTATTTCCTGCACTCTTGAGCAGGGTTGTTGGGGCTTGGTGGCAACTGGTTGCCCTTGAGTTGTTGGGTTAAACCACGGCGATGAGGAGGCAGCGGTCTGCTCGAGAAGCATCACTTGGGAAGGGCTCCTTGTCTGTACGAGGGTCTTGTTGTCAGGAGGGGTCACTGGATGCGGAGGCAGAGGCAGAATTGCATATTGGAGTGTGGGATTTTAATCAATGAACAGATGGGCAAGTAAGAGATCAAATGCCTGGTGGTAAAGCTGTCACCCAGGTCAAAGCAAGGTTGTTGTGAAAAACGGTTTTGACATTCTCGGCTGCACTGTTTGCAAGGCAAATGGAAACCACGTCCTGGATCCAAGTGCAGGACCAAAGGGATTTTTAATTAAAGAGAAAATAGAAGGGTAAGCAAAAAGCAAGAGCTAGACCGCGCTGTGGTGATTACTTCTTCTAGCTGCAAACCAAAGACGCTGAGTGAGGGGGTTCAAGGCTAAGTGAACGATTTAACGCTCTTAGTGCAAACACTGAGAAGCACAAACAGAAGACTGAGTAGATAGCTGAAAACAAAGCTCTGAGAGGGTGCAGGAACAGAGGGCTTTGTTGGCTCTCTTAACGAATAATGAGGAATGAGCTGCTCAGACAGATTGGTTTGCGGCACTGGGAATAAATGGACAAAAGGAAAACTTTCAAAGCAACGCTGCAGCTGAGTGTGGTGTTATTTCAGCTAAGCCGGGACAGAGCTTTTTCTAACATCAGACCAGTAAGCTTGTTTCAACCAGGAGGTCCCAAGCAAAAGCCACTCTGCAATGTCTGGGTATAATGAGGAATGCAGTTTAGAGGGAAGAAGGGAATAAGGAGATCCATCTGTCTGGAAGAAAAGCTCTTTCACTATTGCACTTGTGGTCAGCACAGTTTTTCATTCAGCCATGCATTGCTGCTGGTTTGAAGGTCTGGAAGGCTGCGGGGCACAGAAATAACCGTCCAAAGCAAGTGGCGATTGCTGCTGGGCTGGTACTGTCCCCAGGTGGGGACAGAGGTGGCAGTGGCAGCGCTTGGGATGCCTCCCCGTTCTAGTACTGCTGAAGTTTTCAGCCATGGTGCTGGGAGCTGTGGAGAAAGGGGAGCAAACCCGAAAACTCTTGGGGAAAAAAACAACGTACTTTGTGGAAGAGAACATTGTTTCTGGTAGCAGTTCCTGTTCTTGCTGGCTGGCCTGCCTTGGAGTAAGAAACATCAGCTTTAGGGAAGTTGAGGGCTGTAGAAAGCTGCAGTCGTACCTGATCCCAAGGCTGAAGAGGATGTTTCTTGGGGACCTCCATCTGTTTCTACCACCGAGCCTCACTGGGGACTTCTCAGCCATTTACTCGCAGTCCCCAAACTCCGTGGGAGTCGTTCCCCAGAGGGGACTTGGGAGAGGGGTAAGGCAAGTGGCTGCACACTCGTCTCCAGCCTGTCCTTGAAGCCGAGGTGGAAATGCTGACTCTATAATACGAGTCATTTTGGACTAACTGCCACATATACTTGACTAATGTGACTCCACGCCAGGCAATCTGGAAATATATTAAACCTGTGAGCTACTGCAGTGATGATTTGCATGTCAATAACAGAAGGGAAATTGCCTCCCACAGTCCCCTCTCTGGGTTTTGATCCTGTGAAGTGCCAGGTATCCCCAGCTCCAGTCCATTTAATTGACTGCGGGAGGCAGTGGAGACCTCCTGGGATAATGAGGGCTTCTGGGGTAGCTCAGCAAATCTCTTGCTTTTTACCTCCCTGCTCCCCTGGCTCAGTGAGGGGGGAAGTTCAGCTAAAAACACACAAAAGCAATGCTTGTTAAGAGGGATTTAGCATCAAAATCTATGTAGGCGCATGTTCCTGCTGTCCACCCTCCTGGCACGCTGCGCAGAGCTTAAATCGGTCTCTGAATATCAAGGAGCACGGAAACCTGCTTAGGACACGGCACAAGGATGAGCGAGCAACTTCCCGTTAACCGTGCAGGAGTGAAAACAACCTCCTGATCCTTTCCAGGTGCCGGAGGAGCCATCGGACCAGGGCAGCGCTCGCAGTGCAGCCTGGCAGAGGAGAGTGGAGAGCTGTCTGTGCCGAGCAGAGACCTTCCTTCCAGCAGGCACGTTTACTGGGGACGCATTTGCAAGATGCATCATTTAAAAGTTAAAACTCTGCACGTTTGCTGTCTCCAGGGCTTGTAATCTAGGACAAGGAGGGCTAAAACAGGCAAAGGGGTAGGTGTTTTGTAGGAGCAGATTACAAAAGGAGCTATTTTACCTTGTAAGATTCTCAGCTCGCTGCCTGCTAAGGTACTGACAGCTGTCAGAGCTTAGCGGGTGTCCCGCAGAGATTCGGGAGGACAAGGCAACAGCCTGTCAGACCTGGAGGTGGCACTTCTCCTTCCTGATGCAATGGTGGGACAGACTTGGCCTTTCCTGCAAGTAGGGAGCATGAGGCGCCTGTGCCATCGGCTGTGCGGGGCTGGAGGCAGTGGTGGCCCTGGTGGCCACAGGCCCTGTGCTTGGGCTCTCTGTGCTCAGGGATCCTCCTCTAGTCTGGGATGCCCTTCAGCTCTTCCCTTCTTGGACTTCACTTAAAAATCCCACCCTGTTTAGATCTGGGAATGACTTCACCCTCATTCTTGCCTTTTTTTTTTTTTTTTTTTTCCTTGGTGAAGTTCAGCTCCAAGAGGCTTTTGGCAGCTGGAGAATGGAGCCAGCGATGTTGTCCGGCTGGAGCCACTTCCTCACAGGCAGCTGTCCCCATCCTGCCTGCTTTGGCTTGGGGGACCAGGGTGTCCTGCTGCTGCCTGCCAGAGCCCTGGGTGCAGGATGCAGCCAGGGGAGAGGCAGAATCCGAGAGTGGTCTGGGGACAACCATGAGCTATGGAGGGCCACGGGGGGCTGCCGAACCGGGGGACATTTTTCCTTAAAAGTGCCAGGAGAGGGGACGATGCTCAGTCACCATGGCAACTGCAGGCAGCGCAGGGATGCTGTAGAGGCAGCGGTGTGTCCCGGCAGAGGTGCCGGGGGATGCTCAGGGGGCTGTGGGTGAGCCTGGGCTGGGTGATGGAGACCAGCACGTGCTGGTCCTGGGCTCATTTCCGATATTTCAGCCTTTTGATCAGCGTGGCCCGCCTGTGAAGGCCTGCGCTCAGCCAGGACTGCCCTGAGCGGTGTTTGACAACGAGGATGCTCCCTGAATGCAGTCTGTAAGAGCTGTTTAGGTTCCTAAATCCCAGGAAGAGAGAGGCAAGGGCTCTGGAGCTGGAGCCTCGGTAGCTGCCGGCTGCTCTGGCTCTGCGTCTCCATGGATCTAAGTTTCCAAAGGCTCCCAGGGCCCAGGATGTTCAAATGGCTGTCTGTCTGTGCGGATTGTTAAAAATACAAACCAAAGCAGGCCGACAATCCTTTATAAATCACAAAGCATCTCTGGGGTTAGTAACGTAGATGTGGAGATCTGATCGCCGGAGCTCTGCTCGATTGGTTTCTCAGCACCTACACTCCGAAACGAGGGAGGCAAGAGTTGGAAGAAATGGATTTGCAAAGCAATCTGTGCTGTTCTCGGCACAGCTCAGACGCTGACTCGAGAGCCTTCTTGGAAATATGAAGAAAAGAGCATGTGTAGTTCACAGCTTTCCGTGGCTCTCTTCTAATTTGCCTGCATGCTGCTAAATAAAATGTGCCCTCTGAAATTCCTCCAAATTAAAACTCAGGCTCTCCTCTCCCCCCTGCCAGTATCGGCGCAGAGAACAGCCCCTGTTTATTACCAGCACTGTAACTCCATCTTTATCAGGTTCCTCCAGCACTCTGCAAAACTCGGAGTTGTTAAACATTTCACTTTATACGGCCGGATTTAATTACTTTGGAGATGGAATGTTAAATCTCCTGTGTTGGGCTTTATGGGTTTCAACAGGAAGAGGCTGAGCTGGAACAGGAGCTGCGTGTAAATCTCTCTCTCTGCTGGTATGTAGGGCAAGCACCGCGAGCTGTTTTCGCGAGCTCTCGGCATCGTCCGGGTTTCTTGCCGCGCCGTACGCGTGCAGCTCTTCTCTGCCGATGCCCCGTGCTGGGCCCTCGCTGCTGGCTGCCCTTTCCCACAAGAGCGATGCTGGGGTGGGCTGCGGCAAGGGAAAGCTGAGCTGATGCTCCCGTGCCTCATCCTGCGGGATGTGGGTGCAGGGTGCTGGCGGAGCAGGACCGAGCTGTGCCTTTCCCCAGGAATGCCGTGCCCGTGCTGTGGGAATACATCCAGCACAGCGAGGGCACACGCACACACACGGGCTCGTGCCTTGTCTGCCAGCTCGGGCGATTTGTCTAACCCCGCATGCCGCCTTAGCGGTGAGGAAGCCTTTCTGATGAAGCGCTCTTGTTGTCATTTCTCCCCTCATGGCCAACTCGTTACCTGCTTTCCGGTGCTCAAATCTCGGGCCTGCGTCCCTCTGCGTGCCGCCCCCTCCCTGCAGCTCCCCAGCGCTGAGCGATTGTCAGGCTGAGCTCCGGCTCTCTGCCCTCCCTCGTTGCGGCATCCTCGCCTGCCTTTTGCTCGTCTCCGGGAGCCGCAGCTTATGTCTGCGCTGTCTGTAGCTAAGGATGGGCTGCTCCCGCGTGAGCCTAACCCCCAGCCCGCCGTGCTGGCAGCTGGATGCGGTTCAGGTCCTGCAAACGGTGGCACATCTGTTGCTTTTGCTGGCTGGGCACAAAGCAGCGAGGTGCCTTCCTTTCCTCAGAGATTTGTCTCTTTTGGAAGCAATTACGAGATTGTCATTTCTCCCAGGTCAGGCAAGAGCAGAGAGCTCTGTGGAATTACTGCAGCAGAGCTGATGCTTGTTGAATGTTTCGGTAAATGGCCAATGCTGGGTCATAATTCAGCACAGCTCCTCCAGGGACGGAGCCGTAGTTCGGCCAGCAGTGCTGCACGGCGTAGCTGTGTGCTCGGTGTGAGGGCAAGCCAGGACGATGCTCTCTACTTTGGTGGGGATCAGTGTTCAAGGGCTTATTACTCCAGAGGGAAACGAGAATGTTTCTTCTTGTTCTGCGTTCGTGGACTCCTGGCTGATGGCACGTTTGTGTTGTATATCCAGGGCTACCAAGAAAGAGAGCAGCCTGAGGATGGAGGTGGCCCTTTGCCGTCCTGGTGAGACGTGATCTGGGAAGATGCCTGATGATTAGCTGGCCTCCGCTCTGGGGGGGCCGGGTCCCTCGTTAGTCCAGCTTCCAAATTAGCGACAGTCAGATCATGCAGAAAAAAGCAGCTCTCCTGGGAACCCTTGAATGTCAGGAGTAAGTAGTAGCCTCATCTTTTATACTTACTTTATTTGCAGACATTTAATTGAGGCTCCTGCTGACATTTGGGTTGTGTGCCTCGCCAGCCACGGGCAGCAGGCTGGGCAGGCTCCCCGATGTCCCGGAGCGTGAACCTGCTAATAACGGAGCTTCCGCAGAACCCGATACTCGCTGCGGTTTTGTTCTTGTTTAGTTATTACATTTAGTCTCTAGCGACTACAGAGCTGACAGCTGGTAAAGATTTGCATATGGCATGAAATTAAGTGAGTGCATTTTAATGTCTAATCTGTGCAAAGCTGAAATTTGG
This sequence comes from Aramus guarauna, assembly GCA_013400195.1. NCBI lineage: Eukaryota > Metazoa > Chordata > Aves > Gruiformes > Aramidae > Aramus > Aramus guarauna. Next base: position 1,553,671 of record VXBL01006907.1, on the reverse strand, counting down.
TTTCTAAAAGCCTTGCTTTGCCTTATCATTGCTGGCACATCTGCTTCGTGCATTAGCCTTTGATTTCTAAAAGTTTATTCTCCCTGTATTTCACCAGGACGAACAATTAGAGCAGATCTTTGCAATCTTTTGTAAATGCTTTAACACCAGAGCTCGGGATCCTCCGGAGCGCGCGGCAAGCCTTCTGCCTAGCCGTTGAGGAACATCCCTTGCCTTTCCAGCGTGCCTTTCTGCTGGGCTCTTCCGAGCAGCGACATGCCACGAGAAGCTCCCCTGGCCCTTGCTGCCGTGGCACGTTCTCGGGGATTACACACCGCCAGCCATAAACGGGCTCCTTGCAGCCAGCGCCTCTTTGATCCGCTTCCCTCGAGTGTGCAGAAGTTACTTCTAAGCCTTCGCTTGTCCTCAAAGTGTGAAGCCGGCTTCAGAACTGGGCTGCGCTATTTATTTCAGTTTCTCTTCGGTCTTTTCTCGCTCACCTCTTGTGTGAGGTGTTGAGAGGGAAACCAGCTGTGCCCGGCGTGGGGTATGGCAGGGAAATTGCTCTTAGACCTCGTCTACGCTTGGGGAATACAGACAAAATTCCTGAGGTGTGGGCAGCGCTGGAGTAGCAGGTCCTGCAGCTCATGGCATTCCCACCTCGCTGTCCCTGAGATCAGAGCGTGCCCTGTCAGGGCAGTTTTGGGGCTCAGGGATGAGGGAGCAGGTAAGAGCGATATATGAGAGGTCAGAATGACACAGCAGCTGCTAAAGGCGAACCAGTGACCTGTCTCATACCTCACAGGGCTGTACTGGGATTCTAAGAGCAGAGAAAATGCTGGGTGGATGTTGTAAACACTTTTTCGGAGCTGTTTCCTTCAATGTAATCAGCTGGTGGAGTGGCCTTCCAGGATGCTGGGGTTCACGGCTTTGGGAGAAGGTGAGAAAGCATCTGGCAAGAGCCTTCGACGTTTGTGAGATGTCATTTCTGGTTCAGGTCTCCACCCTAGTGATGTCTGGAGGATCTGGGGAGGCAGATGGACCACCTGAAAGGAGGTTTTTGAATATTTTCAGTTGGGAGAGAAGTGAAAAATACTCTGAATCTCAAGAAGCAAGTGCTGAGAAGGCATCCATCCAGCTGATGCAGAGCTCTTGCAAGCAGTTACTCTTGCAATGGCTCAGGCTTGTTCAGACCCAGACAGCAGAGAAGGGGGATGCCAGGACAGCGATGCTGGAGACAGACGGGTGGGACTGAGCTGGACTGGCCAAGACGTGTCCCAGCAGGTTCCCTCCAGCATGACCATGATTGAACGCTGAAGTTCAAGAGAGCACTTGACTCGCTCTTTTCTCCTGCTCCGCATCAGAGATCTTGGTGTCGTTCAGACATCAGCGGACCAGCTTCTCAGGATGGGTCTCCTTCTCCTTCACCTGCCTTTTCAGGTGGGGCAGGAGCAGCCTGGGGTGGTGAGAGGACAGACCGATAAAGCTGGGTCAGAATTCAGCTGGCGTGGAGCGCCCGGGTGTGATGTGGTGTCTGCTTGAAAAGAGGCAGAAAGCAGAAGCAGGGAGGGGATTTGACAAGAGCACAGTAGCCTCAGGTTTGTGTAATGAGCTGGAATTGCAAACCTTGTGAAGCTAGCGATGAGAAAAGAGTGGAGTGCAGTGCAGTTGTCTCTGTGGGAGGTCTGACCTTTCTGAACTTGAAATTCAGGACCGAGAAAGCAAAATCCTAGCTTTTTGGCAAATGATACGAGTTTTCCTTCAGACCATCTGGAATGGAGTTTGGGGTTGGTTTTTCGGCTTTTTTTTTCTTTTTTTTTTTTTTTTTTTTTTTTTCTTTAAAGTGTCTTATTTAGCAGGCAAGACATCTAGAGACCGGATAAGGAATCAGGCAGGGGCAGGAAAAGCAGCGGGCCTGCAGCTCGTGCGCAGAAGCCATTCGCAGAGGCTGCGGAACAGCTTTGTTGTGATGCTGCCGAACAGCCTCTTGCTTTAACCTCCCCAGCACGGCCACGAGAGGAGCCGAGGGGCTCCTGCCTGTTCTTCGCTGTCAGCGGAGTTCGGAGGGAGCTCTGTCCTGGCCCAGCCACCCTCGGCCCGTGTAGGATGCCACCAAGCACCCAGGTTTGCCGTCTGCTGACCGAGGAACCAGACGTGGCTTTGAAGAGTCTCCGTCGCTCAGTGCTCCCAAGGGATTTGGGGGTCTGAGCCCTAAGATTTGGGGGTCTGAGCCCTAAGATCTGCGTAGGGCCAGAGGGACGTGGTGGGGGAGCGGCGGTTTGGCATCAGCAAAGGACCAGGGGAGTCAGAGGATGGGGAATCTTGGGTTTGGAGGGAGAGCGAGTTCTAGCAGAGATGGGTTGTGCCTTCGTCCCACCCAGGCTGCGGTGGGGTCGTCCACGTCTCCTCTTTGGCGTTTATTAGTGCCGTCGCTCAAAAGATCCTGGTGTAAATAAGGTGCTGGCTCAGGCGGCTGCTTGTTTGAAAAAAATCAATTCAATTAAATTGGACTGGGTGGAGGTGCAGTATGGGTGCGAGTGGCTGTGGCAGAGGGCTGTAAATCCTGCTTGCTGCAGCCGCCCCTGTGCTTTCTGTCTTCCCCCTTTCTCTGAAATCAAACCCCTTTCCCAGCTCCTGCCCTTGTCCTTGCTTCTGCTCTTCTTCAGGAGGAGAGCAGGTTGGCAGGGCAAGAACTGTAGAGCAGGAGAGCCTGTAAATCCTTGCTGTATTTTGCAGGAAGCCGCGTGGGGCTGCGTGTTCCTGCCGTGGGCTGCGCTGTGACCCAGACTCCGCAGAAGCGGCCAGCGTTCGGAGTTGGTCCTTCTGCTGAGGGGTCCTTGCCCCGTTCCAAAGAAACGCTAATTTGCTCGGGGTAACTTATTTTGCGGTGGTTTTGCTGCTTGGGGGACAGTAAAAGCGGACAGGTTGATCGCTGTTTCCCTGCTGGCTTCCGCACGTAACTGCTGCTGCGGCGCTGCCAGGATTGAACAAAAACACACAAACAGCTCCTGGGTTAATGAGATTAAACGTATCCGCTGGAACATCTCTATTTGTCTGGAGTGTGTTTCTTGTCCAGGTGCTATTTAAACCCGTGTTTGAAGTCGTGAGGCTTTGCAAATCCGCCTCTCTGCGGGCACCATCTCTAACTTTTGGTCTGAAGTGGGGTGCAAATTTCCCCCTTGGGCTCATCAAAGCCGTCCCCGGCGCTGAGCCGTGCTGGCCAGCGGACTGAGCCCCCAGACCCGGGGGTGCGGGTTGTAACGCCGCCGGTAGCACCCGGCACTTGTTTGGCAGCTGAACGGGAGGAGTAGGGATTTTGAAATAAGCACAGCGGGGAAGAAAACCCCATGATCTAAAGCAAGCAAGCGAAATCTCATTTTCTCCTTCCATTTCAGAGGGCTGAGCAGCAAACAAACAATTATTTCCCCACGACTTTGCTGGGTAGATCTATAATTCCTGAGTGACAGGGGACCGGCGCTCCGAAAGCAAGCTGCTGGCTGATGGATAACCGGGGCGACGGCGGGGACGACGATCTGCTGGCACAGGGCTCTCCAGCCGCACGGTAAATCAGCGCAGCGAGGAGAGATCTCCTCGGGGCTGCAGAGATGCCCCCGTCCCTCGGTCCTGAGCCCCGTCGCGGCTTGCTGAGCCTCGGAGATGTGGGGCCGAGGTCTGGCAAGGCAGAAAATAAGTGATGTTAGGAAGTGATGCGTGGAAGGAGCAAACGATTCCATGTTGTGTTTCCCCCCACCCCCCCTTGGTGCGCTGAGTTTTATGTACTGTAAAATTTGTTGTGTTATTGGAAATGGCATTTTGGCTGGGGTTTGTACAAGGGAGTGCTGCTAAATATAAATAAAAGGCAATTGTTATTTCTTTCAAGCATAGCTTTAATTTTTCTCTGCTCCCGTGGCACAGAAATTCAAACCCTGTTCTTTTGTGGGGAAAGGAGATGCTATTTCCCCTGCCCCTCTCCGCAGTCATTTTATAAACGGGTGATAACCCGGGTGTTGCAGTGAGGTTGCTAACGCTGGGCAGGAGCAGGGCTGTGCCCGGAGGTCCCCGGGGACGGCTCCAGCTCCCGGCTGCAGCCACAACAGCCTGTTACTGTTTTAATTCCCAAAGAAAATCAGCAAAAGCCCGCTCCCAGCCCAACTAGCTCTTTTCTGGTATTCCAGTGATGTTGAAGTCAGTCCTCTGCCTAATCAGCTTGTAAATATTACTGCAAGGTGGGGGTTTTTTTTCCTCTTTTTAGGCCAAGCGCACCGCGTTAGACAGCAAGTGGAAGGAGAAATGCATTATGCAAACCACAAGGGAAAAGCATCTGTTTCCCTCTGTTTCCCTCTCTCCCGCTCCCAGCACAACCTGCCGCTTAAAAGGAACAAAGACACAGCTCTGAAAAGCACCTCTCCTTGTTGGAGAAGAGAGAGGGACGATTTAAGGTGTGGGTATGGAAGTTTCTCTGCAGTTGGGGCATAAAACGTGTTGGGAACCACAGCAGAGGGTGGGAATTGCACCCTCCGCCTTAGCAGGGGGGATGCTCGCTGGGCGCGCGGAGCAGCACCAGGGTGAAATCTCCCAGAAGATGCATCAGCCTCGGTAAAGGCGTTTGAGGGTCACGCTCCAGCAGGAATTGGGGTGATGTCCCGGTGTTGGCTGAGTTACCTGCGCCTGACGGTGCTGGAGAACAGAGCTGGGTTCCGCCTGCCCGCGCAGAGCATCCTGCGCTGCTGCCCCGAGCGCGGTTGTCATCGGGGAGCTGCTTAAAATGAGCTCGGCAGGGCTGGGGGCTGTGCCTGGAGCCTGAGGCTGGAGAAATGCGATTTAGCACCGTAGCTTCTGATTAAAATGACTTCACGGGGTTGGGAGGGGCACTGGCAGAGCCGGAGCTGGCAGCACGCCGTCTGTGGGGCTGGGGGCCGGCGGGGACCAGGGGTGGCCTCAAGCTGTGCTGGCCCCTTTTCCCATTTCAGTTCTCATTTTCCCAACAAACCCCTGAATCTGGGCAGCTCTTGGCTTCTGGAGCCCTTGGAGAAGCTGTGGTATTTCTTGTTTTTAAGCTTAAAATAGCCTGGAAACGGCTCTTCATGTTTCCTGGAGTCTGCTTCGCTTTCCAAACCTAGGCGAGAGTCACGGCGAAGCGAGCAGGAATTAAAAGCCGTTGCAAGCCCTGGATTGAAGTCCGTGTGTATTTTATGGGCCCGCAACAGCTAATGCGGGAGCTGTTCCCCCGACAAGCATTATTTTGGATCACAATAAAAGCCACATCAGATGAAGGCTTTTGGCAAGCCTCATTTTATGGTGGTTATTAAAGGCTGAAGTGAACTGCTTGGGGATGGGCCCCAGGGTGCATCAGTAAATAGAGAAAGCGGAGGATCAAATAAAATGGAACATGTTTTGGGTCTCTGAAAACCATCTTTAGAAAGATCTTGGCATTATTATTATTTTCAATCTAATGTTGTTTTCTGCCTAAGTAATGTCAGGGAAGTGTCTTGAATAGCTTCCTAATTTGCGAGGGTCCCAAAGGCATAACGTTCGGAAGGAATTGGATTAACACTTATGAAAAATAAATTACAGGCTGAGTGCTCGTTAGATGATTTTGAATTAATTTATTGATCTGAGGCTGGAGTGTTAGAAAATAGAGGGGAAAAATAACTGACGGCACTTCATCCCCAAACACACGCGCTTCTTTTACTGAATAAACAAGGGGACTGAGCAGCGGTTTTCTGGTCACCACTTTGATTTGAGATGCTCGTTGAGCTGCACAGAGGGGCAGAGCTGCCGGGCTCGGGGCTCCCGCAGACCCGTCGGGGCAGCTGGAAAAGCCGGAGGGACTTCCCTGGCTTTGGCAGCCTGTGATGGCCCCGGGGGAAGAGCGGGATGCTGCGGGATGGTGAAGATGCCGTCATCCCTCCCGAAGATGCCGTTGTCTCCGGGGAGTCGGGTGGGAGAGATGGAGCCAGGCTCTTCTTGGAGGCACAAGGGGAAAGGCAGATGGCAGGAGGGGATGCTCCACTGGGAAAAACCCTTTGCGGTGTTGGGGATCACCCCCGAGACGGGGGCCGGAGCAGTGGTGGGATCTCCATCCTCAGAGATGCTCAGAGCTCGCCTGGAGAAGGTCCTGAGCTGCCTGACGTGCTAGGAGGCTGGCTCTTGCCTTGAGCCAGGGCTTGCGCCAGATGATCTCCAAGGTCCCTTCCAACCTCAATTAATCTGTGATTCATGAAAATAGCCCCGGACACAAGCGTGCTTTTACCCAGCTTGAGCTCCAGCTTGCCCATCCTTGTTGACCAGCATGCAGGAGCAAGCGGTGGAGTACCAGAGCGCAAACCTCAGCGTCCTTCTGCAAGAGGCACCCAACCAGGGGTGGCTTGAACAGCAATTTTTTTTTTTCTTGCCAAGTATTTGTGTAACAGGCATTTGCCATTCAATGCGATTTTCTTTTTTATTGCTGCTTTCTCGGTCTGAGCCCGCTGTGCCCCCTCTCAAGGTGCTCTCTGACTATTGCGGGTCCGCTACAGTGAAATCAGTTTCAGGGAAAGCTGGAAACTTGGCAAACTTCTGCGGTATAAAGTGAAGCTGGTGTTTCTTTTGAAAGGCTGAAAGCAAATACATCCCAGGAACTGGCAGTCCATTAAACCCAAAGATAACAGAGTCTCCGGGTGCCTCTGCTGGCAGTCGTCTGGCTTCCCATATTTACTTGATAACGTGATGGCTAGCGCAGCAGGCACCGATATCTAAAAATAAACTGAGGGAGCTGTTCCTTCGGGCTCTGGGTTAATCTGGTTTGGGGGAAAATGGTCCATAGAGCAAGCCTGGGAAATCACACTACTGGTTTTTTAATGCAAAATAGGATTTGCAGTACCGTGCCTTATAAATGAAGAGCAGCTGTAATGGGATGTTTATCACAAAGCACACGGTCTGGTTTTTCCACATGGGTCAGCGTGGGTGTGCGTCCCACCACGCTGCTCTTACTGGTGTTACTGGTCCTGCTCTCGGTGAGGTTTTGGTTCCAACGCGCTTGTTTGGGGCTCCCATCCCCGGGGTCGGTGCGATCCCTCTTGCCGTGGCATCGCTTGGAGCAGGTCAGCGGTGCCCACCCAGCCCCAGCACCGTCTTACTGGTTTGTACTGGAAGCGGCAGGACAGGATTGCCGGGGGGTGGCTGTGCCTGTTGCAACCCTGGATGGGGGAAAGGGCTGACTGGAGGCGCTTGGTGTTCCCGGAGGATTTATTTGCCCTGAAGGCTCCCGTGGCAGCCAGCCGGGAGGCGACGGCTGGACCCTGCTCCGAGCTGTGGGGTTTGGCCATCGGCAAGGCGGGCACCGCCTGGCACGGGCTGGCACGAGCCGAGCGCCCTGGGGCGTGCGGGACCCTCGGTGGCCTCCCGGGTCCGCCGGGATCCTCCACCCGCTGGCAGCAGCGTTGCTGATTTACACCCCGCCGCCCGCAGCACAGACCCCCTGGACCGTGACCCGCCTGTACAAGTCAATTAACTCATTAACTCCGTGTGCAGGGAGCTTTGTCTTAAAACGTAAAGCAAGGGAAGTTGTCACTCTGAACTGGGTCAAAAGCTTCCCTTCCCCTTCCCCTTCCCCTTCCCTTTCCCTTTCCCTTTCCTCTTCCCTTTCCGTTCCCTTCCCTTTCTCCTTTCCTTTCCTTTCCTTTCCTTTCCTTTCCTTTCCTTTCCTTTCCTTTCCTTTCCTTTCCTTTCCTTTCCTTCTGCCATTTTTTCCCCATTTTCCTTCCTGGAGACAGGTTTGGACTTTGTTCAGCAGCCGCCAGCTCGGCTGCGGGGATCTCATGCCCTTCCTCGACAGCGGACGTGAATCCTCCCGAAGGAAGGGGAAGGAGAAATATTCTGCTGCCGAGCTGCTGCCGTAAATCCCCGGGAAGCCAGGGCCGTGCCGGGAGCTCTGCCCTGGGAAGCGTCGCTGCCGGGGCCGTTCCCGGGGCCCGAACCCGGGTGCAAGCGAGTCGGAGGTCCTGAAGGAGGAGCGACGCTTCAGATTAAAGGATTTGCACACGTCTGATGAAACAAGAGCCTCCAGGCTTCCATTAATTAACAAATTAGCTCATCAAGAGTCTCCCTAATTTGTCGAATATAAAGCTGCCCTATTAATTAAACAAGAGCACAGATTTTAATTTCCCTGGCAAAATCGCACATTTAATTGATAAACGACTCGTTTAAACCGTTCTTGAGGAAAGTTTCCAGAAGGGGCGATGGGGGACGAGCGAGGCGGCAGCGCCGGGCTCTGCCGAGAGAGCAGCATCCCTGCCCGGGATTGCGCCCGCGCCGTGGTCCCCAGCACCGCCGGGGCTTGGGGACCACCGCCCGTCCCCCGCCACTGCCCACTACCCCGTCACCTCCCCTCCTCCCGCCAGCCTGCCCTCCTCTCTAGCACCGGGCTCTGCCGATGCTTAATTAACCCGTCTGCTAATTGGGGCCGATTGCATTCAACCGCTTGTTCCTCTTCCCCTAAATCCCCTTAGCTCCATGTTTTCTGTGGCCGGCGAATTATTTAGCTGAGGCTCCGCACCGGCTGCTCACCGGGGGTTCGCCGGGGCCGGGGAGATGCCAGGCTGGGGGCGGCGGGTGCCGTGGCAGACGGGTAAAGCACGTGAGGATGGGATGCCGGGGGAAATGGGACATCCCTCGGGAATTACAGCCCCGTCCTGCCTCCCTGAAGGCAGCTTCAAAAGACCCGCGCCGGTTCACGCTCCCTGCCGGCAATAAAAGCAGCTCACCGCGGTCGCTCGGCCCTGCGGCCGGAATTTCTTCCTCGGCTTGAAGGACAGGGGAATAAATCAGAGGTCGCCTGACGTTCACATCATCTCCACGTGGGATTAATTGCTCGCACAACGTCTCCCCGGCCAGATGTGCCGGGGAAGCAGCGCCGAGCTGGGATACCCCAGTTTCCCCTTTACGAACCATTTTTTTTTTTCCCCAAAAAACTAAAGCGAAGTCTTAAGAGGAGAGCGGGTGAATTATGTGGAGTCCCGCCCGCGTTTTCAATTTCGCTCTATTGATTTATAAGCTCTTTTCAATTACTGAATCCTTCTCGGCGGCAGCACGCGGAGCGGCTGGACGTGAGCTTCATCCTCCATCGGGCCGGGCGCTGTGGCGGGGACCTTCCGCGTCTGCTCCAGGCCGACCGGGGCGCAGATAATGAGGATTTCCTCTGCAGCATTTAGTAAATAAAAATCAGGAATTCATTAGCACAAGAACTTGTCTTATATGAAGAAGAGACTCGAGGAAAATGGGAAGTGCGGGAGTTATCATGAACGTAATATATGAAGCAATTTGAATTCAGGAGAAGGCAATTTGAAATCTTATTAAATTTTCTTCTCTCTTCTTTTTTTT
>VXBL01006907.1:1529155-1543717 GCA_013400195.1 Aramus guarauna | reverse complement strand
TTTTTTTTTTTTTTTACCATGGCTGGGTAATTTTTGAGGGAGCTGGAGATTTAAAAAACGGGTGGACAAGAATTGACCTTCCCTCGGTGCTGGGCTTGGGCCATCCCCGCCACCTCAAAAAGCTCTGAAATCCACCCAAAACCAGAGCAGCCCCCGCCTGATTGTTGCCCTTTCTCTTCCTAGTGAGTGCCGGAGTATTGATAACCTTTTGGCGTAAAATGACTGCATTTTAAAAATTTCATTATGTCTCTATGTCACGGGACATAAAGCAGAGACAAAGCTAATTAAATTACTGAGAATTAAATTGCCGGCCCCTCCAGCAAAGCCGGGGGGGGGGCGGTTGGTCCCTTCAGCTTTCAAGGGATCCGAATTACTTCCCTCAGCTCTTCTCAGCGTGGATGCGGCCGGGGGGGCTGGGGCGGGGGGGGACGGTCCCCAGCCCGGCTCCCGCTCTGCAGCATCCCTGCTGCTGCCTCCGCTTCCCCCATCCCGGGGCTGGTCACTTCAAAATACCTTTGTGGCTCTTTGACGTGGCTTATTTCTAAAACCCCGGCAGCAATTTGCCGAAGACTTCCTGCTGTTTTGGGAGAGGCCGGGAGCGCGGGGGGGCCGAATGCGGCCGTGCCGCCCAGGTTCCCTGCGCCCAGCGGCACGCACGCTGGGTCTGACCGCGGCAACAGGGCCAGCACCTTTCCAGACGGTGCTGAGCCGCCGTCGCCAACCGGTGCGGTGCCGGGGCCGCCGCTTCATCAGCGTTGGGAGATGAGAATGGCACCGCGGCCGTGGCACGTCACGCCGCATCCTTTGGGAGAGCGCCCATCCGTCCCCGTTAGCGATGCCAGCGCCGTCTGGAGAGGTGAGGGGTGATGGAAATACCTCTGCTTATGAACAGAAAGGTGCGCATCTGGGACGGGGATGCTCCCTGTGGCAGGAAGACGCAGGGTCAGACCTTCCTGCCCAGCCTCCTTCTTCCCCACGCCTTTGAGAGCCAGAACAGACGTTGCCAGCCTGCCGCCCTTCACTGGCCTCCGGCTCGTCGCCACGGCCGGTTGCTCGTCCCCGCGGTCCCAGGGTGATGGGTGACACACGGGACCCACAGCCCAGGTCCGGCCGGCTCCACTGACCCCATCCCACATACTCTGGGGTGGAGTTTTAACCCCCAAACCCCACCGAGGGTACCAGAAGCACCCGGCACGGTGGTTCAGCCCAGAGGAGCCTCGCCGGGGCTGTTCGGTCTCCTGGGGCAGCAGGGAGGGTTGGTTTTCCTTTTCGAAACCAGATAGCTCAGTATCGGTGCTGTTCCTCGGCAGCGTTGCTGTCACGGCTGGCACGGAGCAGCTTTTCAGCCACCCCAGAGCAGGTCCGTGACCTCCACCGGCGGATCCGCAGCAATTTCAGCGCTGGCCCTGCCGCGTGGATGCGACACCGGCGCTTTCAGCTGCTCCTGAAGGTCCCCCCCCTGCAGGCTCCGCGGCGAGGAGCGGGGTCTTTAATCTGCCGACGGGTTGTGCCCTGCGAAATGGAAATTAGGGCTGGGCTGCTCTGAGAGACGGTCTCTGGAGGTGCTGCGAGCAGGGCTGCAGAGGTTCGGATAAGACGATGTCTCACCCCCCGCATCCCTCGTTTCTCCACAATTGCTCCAGACGTTCATCCCGTGGGGCTGGTAGCGATGCTGCGGGGCTGGTACCCTCACCCCTGACCGTGGTCCACCCCGCTGCCGGGAGATGAGGATGGAGCCACCCCAAAGTCACCAGCTGAAACTCCAGGTCCTCCTTCACTGGGTACCACTTTTGGGTGGGGAATAAGATTTCTGCCCACTGGGGACTATCAGCCATAGCAAATAAATGGTCAGTTCTGCAAGGAAAAGCGCTCGGGGGATAATTACAGCTTGCGACGAGGGCTCTGGAGCGCGGTATCTCCTGGGGTGAGTGGCTGATGAGCCCCGTGCTCGCGTCTCGGTGCCCGTGGGTGCGTGGCCGGATCACAGGTGGGTGTTTGCTCTGTGAAATGCCATTTCTTTAAGCGGCAGCGTTGGAGGGAGCCGTGCCATCTTCTGCCTTACCCGTAATGACATTTTCCAACTAAATTCCCAGCCGTTTATACATACATGTGTTTTATAGCAGCGCAATAAATCTGCAGCAGGGTTGTGCAGGGTCGCCCCGCTCAGCACCCGATGTGCACAGGCTGGGATGATGGGTGCAGGGACATCCCACCGCCACCCATCCATCCCGGCTCCGCACGCTCTTTGGGCACACCAAGGGGACTGATCCTGCCCGGAGCAGTGCCCCAGCCCTGGGAGGGGCCGTGCCGGTGCCGGTGTGGCAGGAGGTGCCTTTTCTTTGACCATACATCCCTCCCAAAGCATGTTTTTAGGCGACTGTGAACCTGAGTGATAAAGTTCTCTCTGGGGGTCCCATTTTCTGCCCCAGTTGATCATGGAGCCAGTAAATGCAGCTCACGTTTTATTCACCGCTGTGGTTTAATACCTGTTACTCAGAGGGCTCGGGTTAGAGCCCCTTCTGCCAAGGTAAAAAGAAAAAAAAAAAAAAGCAAAATGGAAGTAATTTAAACAGACAGTTTATGCTGTTGGTGTTCCAGCAGCTATCACCAGCTCCGGTGCGGTATGTATTATTTATGAGATTTCATTAATATGCAAATCCCTACCACTTGATTGGCTCTCCTGGCACAATTCCAAGGCCCTTATCAATTCTCTAAGCGCCTGGCCGCGCTGCTGGGGCTGGGGGGGCTCCGGGGGCCGGCAACCAGCCCGGCACGGTGCAGCCCCGGTGGGAGCCCCGTGACCGGGCTGGAGCTGCGGCCGGTGCCTGCCCAGCCCCGCTCTGCTCCTGCCAGCCCGGCATCTCCCCTCATCCCCCTTTTTTCTCTCCAGATGCTTTTCCCGTCCCCCCCCCCCCCTTTTTTTTTTTTTTTTGCAGGCAAACCCAGGGGTTGGCGTTGCGTTTTCCAAGCTGTGACATTTTGGGGGGCTCAGGCCCGTCGGATCACCTCTGCCTCTGCTGTGGGGTGCGAGCGAGGCGCTGGGAAGGCGGAGGAGAGGAAAAATCCCATCAAAAGCCGGAGCCGGCACCGGTGCTCAGCAGTTTCTCTCCCAATCCCTGACGTGGCCAGAGCGGTTTGTTTTACACGGACACGCAGCGGGGAATTACACCTCATCCCTCGCATCCCGGAGAAAAGACGCGATGCGAATGCAGCTGCAGGTGAATTAAGAGGGAACAGGTTGTCCGGTGCAAACCCAGCGCTTCCAGCCCCGCGGCCGCGGGCAGAAACCTCCGCTGGCTCCATCAAGGGATGGGGGAAGCATCCCTAGCAGCCAGCTCCCGACAGCATCTCGTTGCCCATTTTCTATTTGGCTGCGAAGGTGTGAGCAGGACATGGGCTGAGCTGCCGGCCGGGAGATTCCCAGGCTCCGGAGGACACGTGGCTGCAGGAAATTAAAGCTGGATAATTGCAGAAGACCTCTGGCAGGACGTGTAATTAAAGTGAGGATTTGACAGCGGGTGGATGAGGGGGGCTCTCCCGGCGGGACCAAGGGGTTGGCAGGATGGGAAATAGCTTCTGCTTGGGAATAAAACCCCAAAGACAGACAATATCCCTTCGGCTGGGGTAAACCATGAGCAATGATCGTCCTGCTGCTTCTTCCCTCCCGCCTCCTTTTACACACACAAATTCGACGGTAAAAGTCCGTGGCAGGAGCGGTCCCGGCGTGCCGGGACCCCGGCAGAGCTGCTCCGGATTTACACCGGGGGAGCGGGGCAGGATCAGGGCAGTGCTCCGGATTTACACCGGGGGAGCGGGGCAGGATCAGGGCAGTGCTCTGGATTTACACCGGGGGAGCGGGGCAGGATTGGGGCAGCCCCCCGGTGCCAGCGGGGTGAGCAGCACCCCGGGGCGGGTCCCCACCGTCCGAGCCATCGCCTCGCGGGAAGGATGGGTTTCTCCTCCCGCGGTTGGTTTGCCGGCCGGGACCAAGAGGAGCCGCTGCGCTTCGGGGGCCTGGGGCTTCAGGGACCGGTGAGGAAGGCTCCGCTTCCTTCATCCTCCTCGCGGATCCCATACGAGTGGTGGCCACGGACCCCGGGGGTCTGCTCGGCCGAGGGCGGGCAGGAGAGGAGCCGAGATGCCATTTGCAGTGGGGGGCTGCGGCGTGCGACCCCGTCGATTCCCTGGCAGGAGATGCTCGTAGCCTGATTAAAACCCTGCAATTAACTCGGCGGCACTGCCAACAGCAATTATCCCGGCAGGCAATTTAATTTGCGGGCAACAGCGAGAAGGCAGCAGCACTCCCAACGTCGCCCACCCCGTGCCCGCACTTCGGTGCTGCAGCTGCCGGGGCCCCACGCAGGAAGAAATTGGGGAGAAAAGCCTGGAAAATGGCATTTCCCCGGGGCGGGGGCTGGGGAAGGTGCTGCCGGCATCGCTGCCGGGGGCTCCCGGACTTGGTCCTCGCCGGTGCCAGGGGGGCTTTCCTGCTCTGCCGGGGGATGCGTGTGCCGTGAATTCATCTCTGTCAAATGGAAACGGTGATTTTCCAGCCTGGCAGATGCCACTTTGACTGGAGGGCTCACGGCGGGTAAACATTAATTGCGGCACGCCTTTAAATAGGAACAAAAAGTGACAGGACTGAATTACTTCGCTCCGGTCCCCTGATGCCAAGCCGTAAATCACGCACGGGGGTTTATAGAGACTTTATGTGTCTTGGGCCGGGCAGGATCAAAATTTTCTGAAGAATGATGACACATAAATAATAGCCTGCCTCGGAGATAAAATTAGCAGAGGGTTTGGGGGTTTTTTTGCTTCTATTAAAGTCAAAGCTGGGGTCTTTTGCCTTCATATCGGTCTCTTGCGTGGAGCGAAATCACTCGTGGCGTTGGACGAAATGATGCTGAGCTCCTTCCAGCGAGGGACGGCGAGCCCTGCGCATCACTACCACGTCACTACCGCGTCACCAGCGCATCACCAGCGCGTCACCAGCGTGGCTCTGAACTGGCACGTCCATTAGCTCCTCGGTAAACTCTCCAGTATCTCCGCAAGTTGTTCACTTCACGGCTGTTCCGTGTGATGTCTCCTTGCCAGCACGGACCTGGCATGGCACAGGCCGGATGCGTATTTAGCCGGTCCGTGGCGCTGGGCAGGGATAGGTGTGCCGGCTGCCCGCTTTACACCCTCTTTCACCCTCCAAAATTCACATTTGCCCACCCCGGTTTGGATCAGGCTTGGAGCGGTCAGGATGGATGGATGGACGGACATCGGGTGAATCCAAGAGGGTTCAGAGCGGTCCAGAGGGACGGACAATGCGGGAGCCATCCGGACAGACGGACGGGTGATGCCGAAATGCTCCAGCCAGCGGTGGAGCCAGCAACGGTGACGGTGGCCACGCGTTTCCTCTTCCTCGCCCTGAATCTCCTTAGCGATAGGCGACGGGTTTGATTTCTAGGCTGCGGTTTCCACCGGGATGGAGTCGGCTCCGCACCTGGCTGGAGCTGCGGCAAACGGCTCCCGGAGCTTTGGCGTAACGAGGCAGGGATTTACGGCTGCCATCCGGAGAGGCGAGGGGCTCCGCTCCCCCCAAAGTCCCCCCCCGGGTTAGATTAGTCTGTCTGTGAGGAAACTTAATTGATTCTTTAGGTTAAAGCCTTTTCATCTGCACAAACAAGCCGAAGCATTAATTCTGTATAATGTGACACGGAACATTTGCGTGCAGCTCTGCGGCACGGCTTTCCCTCCCCGCGCTCCCTTTTGGGCTCTGATTTGTTTCCTTTCCAAGGCAAATTCTGTATCTGGCTTCCCTCAGCAGCGCTAATTAATCCCTTTCGATAAATCCCAAACATTTATTTATTTTTTAAAATGATTTTCAGATAACGGGTACATTTGGGGAGCAAGCTTCTGTCTGTCGTGCCAGTGCCGGGGCAGGATTGCATCCAGCGCGGGGCTGAGCTTGGGACATCAGGATGCTCGAGCCGCATCCAGCCATGGGAAGAAGCCGCGGGGAGACGCCAGCGAGGGCGCAGGTATCCCCACGGCTCCCCCAGCACCGCCGAGCGACTCTCTCAGCGCTCCAGAAATAGTCCCACCGCTGGCACAGGCTCAGGAATTTTTAACGGAGCGGGGGGAGCCCCAGGGACCTGCACCAAGGCCAAAACGAGACCGAAAATGGCATCGGATGCTCAGAGCCAGCAGCCGGAGCGGCGGGGACCTGGCAGGGATGCTGAGCCTTCCCGCAATGGAGCAGCGGCCGTACCGCTTCCCAGCCCGGCTGCCGGCAATGGGAAGCAGGATGAGGCCGTCAGCAAAGTTGGAGAGTGTCAGCCAACTGCTGAAACACTTGTCTCTGCAAAACCTTGCTCCCTGGAGCAGTGGTTGCCCAGAAATTAATTGCAAGGAAAACTGGATTTGTGTTAAAAAAAGTCATAAAGAATGGAGAGGGGTTTATTACTGATGTCTGTGCTGTTCGTTAAGACAAATCCAGCTGGCGACTTCAATAACTGGGCATTTCCCGAGGGGTTTATCGGCCGCGGCACATCGGTGCTTTCGCCGTGAGGTCGCAGGAATACTCGCCTCTGCGCTTCGTCCCTGGCTGCCGCGGCCCCTGCCCGGGGAGAAGCCCACCTGCGGGGTTTTAGGGCGACGCTGAAGTGCAGCACGAGTGACGAGCCCGCGGGGAGCCCGAGGGGTTTCGTAGCCAGCACAAGCCATTAACGCGCCGGCAGCATCGTCCTTCTCCCCGGTGGGATGCTCGGCATCCAACCCCTGGCAGGGCTGCGGTTAACCCCCCTCCATCCTAAATCGGGGACCAGGGGTTGGGGGTCACTGTGTCACCAAATGAAGCGAGCGGGGACCCCAGGGGAGGGCAGGGGTGCTGACACCCAGCCGCGTCCTCCCGCCCTCCTTGGCACAAACGCCCAAGTCGTCTTGTTTTCCAAACCCAGAGCTGGTGTTTGGGTTTTTTGTTGGTTTGGGTTTTTTTTTTTAAATTTATTTATTTATTTCTGAGATGCAATTGCAAGCAGACCTGGCCTGATGTGGTTTCCAACCAAAGATGTCACATTAAAAAAAAACAAAACACTCTGAGTCAGAGCAAAAGAGACAAATGCTGCATTTCCGCAGGAAAAGGTTTGAGGGTGGTGTAGCACCCGGAGAAAACGCTCGGTTCTGACAAAATTAGCAATTTGGGGTAAAGTGGGGGTTCAGAGCGAGGAAGACCTGTGCTGATGCCAAAGCTGCCTGGCCACAAACCAGTTTTAAGGATAATAAAAGCACACGGACACGCACAGCATCCCCCACGTGCCCCTTTGCGCTGCCCGTAGCGAGCCGTGGAGCCGTTCCTGCCCTGCCGAACAGCCGGGGGATAAAAATCCTTAAAATTAGATAAAGCCCGTGAAATGAAGGTGCAGCGCCGCGCTTGGAAATTCAACTTTCTGGCCCTCGTGTTTCCAAAGCACCTTCCAGGAGGGGAAGAGCACGGAGGAGTTTGCTGCGTGCGAAGGGTCCCGGGAAATCGGTCTGTGAGGGTGAATCCCAAAGGGTTTGGCCTTACGCTCAGTCTTGGAATATTTATGGGAAAAGTGCTCGTTGGGGCTTTTTCCAGATTTATAGCCGTGTCCCAAGGTGAAAAATGTAATTTTGTGTTCACCATTAATCTTGTACGACAAAACACGTGGAGAGGATCCTGCGGGGAATTCAAATTAATGGATGGGGGCGGTAGGAACTGGTACGTAACTTGCAGAAAGAAGCTGAAATCGTCATTTTAATCCCTGACTCGGTGGCCTTGTTTCGTGGTCCCCTCCGCATCCGTACGGCCGTAGCCGGGATGAAGGGCTCGCAGTACCCGCCGGTGCCTCCTGCCTCTCTTTCCTTGGTGGGAAAGCAAATAACCTCATTTTCTCCTTCATTAAGGAAATGCAGCCAGAACCAGAGCCGTTCCCTGGCACAGGGATTTTATTTCTGCTGAGAGGGGTTTTAATCGCGGAGTTTCTTAATTGCACTCATGCTGTGGGGGGAAAAAAAAAGGGAACCCGCAGGGGGAATGAAAGGAACCTCTGCAAAAAAAAAAAAAGGTGCCACATTAAGATGTTTTTAACCCAAAACCTCGTCCTGCGGACGGGCACGATGGAGATCTCCTGTCCTGCAGCCCATCCACACACCCGCCTTTTGGGAACGCACCAAAACCCACCCGCTCATGAGGTTCCTCGGCCGAAGCATCTCCCGCAGCTCGGGATTTATTAAGGGTGGATGGGCTGCGTCCTTGCTGCAGCTTATGGCCGTGCCAGTACATTTCCAGGGATTAGAAGCACGAGGGAGAATGTAAATGGCAAAGGGCCACAAGGAGCCGTCCCGCGGTGGGACCGTCTCTTTGGGGGGGATCAGAGTATTTCAGAGATCGGAGGTGTCTCAGCCTCGCTGAGAGGCGCTGGGTTTGCAGCAAGCCAACGAGAGAGCCTCGGGGGAAATGCTGTCCTGCGACAAGAAATAAGAATAATTTTGAAAAAGCAAATAAAAGGAATTTTATTTCTCCAGCCACCCTGAGCAAACAGAAATGCCCGCTCTCACAGCATGGTTTGGGGCTGCGTGGTGGCTCCAGGGTCCTGGGGTGGATGAAGATGCTGTGCGGGGATGATGAAGATGCTGTGCTGGGATGATGAAGATGCTGAGCTGGGATGATGAAGATGCTGTGCTGGGATGATGAAGTTGCCATGCCAGGAGGATGAAGTTGCCGTGCCGGGATGATGCCGGCACAGAGGCACCTCGCTGGGAGCAGACTGTGGGTCCACCCAGCCTTGCTGCCAAGTCCCTGCGTTGCCCCTGCTCAGCAATAACGTGTAACATCTACCCGTGTCACCCAAATTCTCCCTGTGCTGCTCCATCCGCAGGCGGGGCCGGATCCTGCGTACCCCGCCATGGGGATCAGACGTGTCTCTCCAGCCCCCCCAGCATCCCCCCGTGGGAACGGGCACCGCTGGGTGCTCAGGCGCCTGTTAGCCCCATACCCTAAAGAGGTGAGCACCGTGCACGTCTGCCCGCCCGCCTTGCTTTCCTCCTCCACCACCTCCTCAGTCTCTCTTCAGTTCAAATTCTTCCATAATGACCGAGAGATCTCAGAGGGGGGTGAGCGGGAGGAAGGCTCTCACTCACCCCACCTCGTGCAACGCAGGCTCAGCCCCCGTACGAGGCATCAGAGCAGCCCCCCACCCCCGAGAAAGGCAGAGAAAGCCGTGGGCCGGGGCGATGGGTTTTGGGATTTGCGTCCTCTCACTGAGATCCGCCTTAAAAACCCAGGGGCTGAGGGTGAAATTTAAAATGCACTAAATAAATTTCTTCTTCCCGGGCCGGGCTGGTTGAAGGTGAATCCCCTCGGCAGCTCAGCTGCAGCCCGGAGTGTAACTCCCGCTCTTGTGCCCTACGGAACTCATCTCCCTGGAAAACCCCGGCAAGCGCTAATTAACGCTGCGGGTGCGGTAACGAAGGGACGGGCTCTCTCCACACTGGCGGTGCCCTGTGATGAAGTTAGTCTGGAGGCTGGTGCTCAGCTTTGGGGGGGGCTGCTGCCCTCCTGGATGGGGATGCAGTGGCAGGGGCTGTCACCCCTCTGGTTCCCCGCAAGCTGGGGGCGGTGGGGAGATGCTGAACTGGAAAGGGGGTCGGAGAGACCCTCCCTGCGTGGGCTGAAGGTTTTGGCTCTGCAGAAAGCCCCTGAGGTAACGGCTGGAGCTGGGCTGTGAGCCCAGGGGGGTGCGGTGGGGGGCCCAGAGCATCCTCGAGGCTGTGACCAAAGGAGGGACGGATTCTGCTGGAGAATCCCTATCCTGGACCATAGGCTCCAGGTGATGAACCTCTGCGGGATCCCAGTACCGGGAGGGGACTGGGAGGCTCCCAGGGAAACCTGTTGCATATTTGAGCCTGGGAAGAGCGGAACGGTCCCCAAATACCAATGCGGTGATCTTGGTTTGTTTTTTCAGCTCCTCCCCAAAGGGCTGTCGGACATGCCTCTGCGGTGGGGGCTGGAGAGCAGTGCCTGCAGCCACGGCAGGGACGGGACAGCAGCAGATGCCAAAGGAAGGTTTCATGAGGTGGTAGATGAAGCCATCCCTGGCCCGTGGGAGATGTGCCCCCAAGCAGGGCTCTGGCCGGAGTGAGGGGGTAAGAGCCCGTGTTGTCTCCATGGACGTGCCAGCCGGGACCACCAGCACGTGCCCCCCATCATCACATGCCCCTGTCATCACGTGTCCCCCGTCATCGCGTGCCCCGTCATCGTGTGCCCCCCGTCATCGCGTGTCCCCCATCATTGCATGCCCCGTCATCGCATGCTCCTGTCATTGCGTGTCCCCCGTCATCGCATGCCCCCTCATCATGTGCCCCCCATCATCACATGCCCTGTCATCGCGTGCCCCTGTCATCATGTGCCCCCCGTCATCGCGTGTCCCCCGTCATCACACCCCCCGTCATCGCGTGTCCCCCGTCGTCGCGTGCCTGCAGGGCAGCCAGGGTACGTACGTGGGAGGGGAAAAAAGCAAACCCCAAGCCCGTCCCGTGGTTTTGTAATGAATTAAAGCTGCAGGAGAGAGAAATGCAGGCTACAGCTGTGCAGATGCTCGGCGTGGACACACCAAAGGCTTAGCTCTGCCCCGGGGGACAGATGAGGTGAGCCTGGCTCATGTTTTGCTGACGCGCTCGTTACCAGACTAATTGCTTCCTTGGCAGATGTTGGAGAGCGGCGGGCGCGAGCGGGGCTGGGTCACCCGCACCCCTGGGTGGGGGAAGAGCTGCCCGTGGGTGCAGGCAGGGAGCTCGGGGCAGGGAGCCCTGGGATGCTCCAGACGGTTCATCTCAGCCGCAATGTCCTCTAATTCCCCCTGAATCTTACTGAGAGCCCTAACGAGCCCCGGGGGATGAAGCACTGTGTGCCAGAGCCTGGTCCTGCTCCTTCTCGTTATTCCCCCTCAGATTTTACTGCTCCAAATTTTTTTTTTTTTCTTTTTTTTGGTGGAAAGATGTAGGAAACTCTTGCTCTCACCCCCTCCCACGTGGCTCTGGGCCTCCCGTGGGAAAGGGCTGAGGCTGGTTGATGGTTCCTGCTGGGCAGTCAGGATCCCGCTCAGCCCAAACTTTCCTTGCGGGCTTGGGGACTGAAAGTGGTTCCTGGTTTTTTTTCACGGATCCCGGAGCACTGCTGGATCCGACCATCCCAAACACCGGTGCTCCCTGGGAACCACCTGGGACCTCGGCTGGGATTTGATGCTTGGAGCTGCATCTACTTGTAAATCCCCGGCTGGGTGACGTCCTGTCTGTCACCTGCCGGGGGCTCGAAGGCGAGAAACAAGTGACCTGATGGTGCTGGAAAGGATGTGCTGTGCCAAAACAAAGTGCCCGTGCCTGGCAATCCCTCATCCCCGCGCCCGGAGCTGTCGGTGGCCCCTGTCAGCTCCCGCACAAATCAGAAACCACCGATAAATTGCCCAGCGTGGGCACGTCCATGTGTCCGTCCGTCCCCCCCGCCATCCGGGGGGGCTCAGCCACTCTCCCCCCGGGATGACCTGTCATCCTGCCCCCACGGCAGCTTCTCAGCCCGTTTTGGGATGGAAGCGGGTGTGTGGCAGGCGATGGAAGTGGTGTTGGTGGGGCAGGGTCCTGCTGCCAGCAGAGCCGTGTGTTTCCAACCTGCTGCATCGGCAATGCAAAAATGCTGCAAAATTGGAGTCAAACGGAGGTGGGGAACGTGCCGGGGGGGAGTTGGTGGTTTGGGGCTGAACCAGCAGCTCTGTGTGCAAGCCTTGCAGCCCAGCACCGGTGCAGGGACGGCCCTGTCCTGCCCGTCCCGGCGGTGGGACGCGGTGGACCACGGTGTCTCCTGCAGCCCCCAGCACCGTTTGCAGCCTCGAGAGTGCCGCGGGTCTCGGCAGCGCCGGCCCAGCGCAGATGTGGCGGTGCGGAGTCCCGCTGGGTTCCCGTGCCACGTTGCTATTTATAAGCCCCGAGTTGCACAAGGTTGGGACTGTTTTTTCCATGATTGTATCAAATCGGTGAAACGGGGAAAGTGAGCAGTCTCTTTGACATCCTGTATGTGGGCTTTTTATTTGTGCAACGAGTTCTCGTTTCCACTTGGATCGGGAGGCAGTAACGGGATACGTAGCTCATCACCGCGGCGGGTCGTGAAGCCAAGAGCGGGAGGGACGAGCTCCCCACATCCCGCCCGTGGGAAAGGCAGCAACGGTTTTCCACGGGGATAAACCCAGCCCTGAAACGGGGCAGGGTTTGGGGCTGGGAAATGCAGTGGGAGCCCCGTGTCGCATCCCCGCAGCTGAACCCCGCTCCCTTTCCAGCCATTTCGTGTGGGGTTTCCCCCCCCCCNCCCCCCATTTGGTGGGGGTTTCCCCCCCCCCCCGCCATGACTCTGCCCAGGGTGAGGGGAAAATGCTGCTGAATGATGGAGCCAAAAGCGTCCTGCAATTTCTCCCACGTTAAGTGTGACGTCTGCTTCGGGATGACTCCGGCAGGTTCCCACCGCCTGCCCAGGAGGGGAGGGCGAGCACCCGTACCGGCGGGGTCCGACCTGCCGGGCTCGGTGCTTTCACCCCGCCTCGGCATGGGGGTGTCCGGGTGGGGGGGGGTGTAATAAACCGAAATGAACCCGTTCCCCGTGGCGCTGAACTGAGAGCGGTAATTGCTTTGCTCGGCGTGGGTGGCACTCGGCGCGCTGGCCAGGGATGGGACGGATGCCACAGAGCTGCCAGCCTCACGCCGGGCCGTTCCCTGCGGCCGCTCCTGCAACGCCGCGGCGTTTCTGCACGGCTGCCGTCCCTGGGAACGGGGTGTTTGTCCTGCTGTGGCCCGTTGCTGTTTGCGGTGCTTTGCCGAGCAGGTGATGCTGAGCGCCTCGGGGGGGAAACCGCAGGGCAGACACTGAGGAGGTGACATTTCATCTCGAGTCAGCGTGTTTTCAAGCTCACTGCTTTGCTAAGCGCAGAAATAAGTGCGTGTGAGCAGGATGCTGCATCCTGCCTTGCCCGGTGGGAGCGGCAGGTGCCTGGGAAAGGACTCGGCCGCAAGGGGATGGACTGATCCTGCCCAGGCACATCGCTCAGCTCCTGCCCCGGTGCTGTGGGGTCTGCAAAACTCAACCTTGCTGGGGGAACTGAGGCTGTGCCGGGTCTTGGCTCAGGACCCCTCAGTGCTGCCGGGCTGTCTGTCAGCACAGCATCACTGTCCGGGTTGGTGCAAGGGGTGCTGTGTCCCGAGCTTGGTCCTGGGAAGAGCAGCCCTTAGCAAGGCCGCGTGCAGGAGCCTCTGTGGCTGAGCATCCCCAGCCCCGTCGTGCCCTGCGGCGGTTTTTGGGAGCCCCCGGCTCCTGCCACACTGCCTGTCCCACACACGGGCTGCGTGCCGCCCGGCGCTGCTTGGGCTGTGCACCTCTTTGGGCCTCATCCAGGAGCTGGTCTGCAATTGCGCTGCTCAACTCTGCGCACGCTGAAGGAGATAGCATTAGTTTGTGGTTATTTTTCTCCCCTGGCTGGCTTGGTCTGCAGGATGCTTTGCAGGCTGTCTTTACCGCCAAGGGTAATTAATTAGCCTTAATAATTAGCCTTAATGTATGAGCATTGTTTCTGCTGGGGTGGGGGCTGTCTGCCCCTGATGTCCCAGCCGCTTTGGTCACAGGGAGGTGGGTGAAGTGGCTGGTGGCAAACCCAGGGCAGCGCCGGTGCTGGTGGGTCCTGGACGGATGGATCCTGCTCCTTCCCTTGGGCTGCATCCTGCTGGCAGGAGGGGGGGTAAGATGGGGGTATCGCCCCCGAACCTCCTTATACTTCCGAGGCGATGCCCTCGCACCCAGACCGTGGGGATCCAAACCCTGCGCTGGCTCCGATCCCGGCTGGGATGAACGCCGGGGCTGGGGTGGCCGCAGCTGAGAAGCGCGGGGGCTGTGCGGGGAGGGAAGGGATTTTCTGGGTGCCACATCAAGCGTGGGGTTATCCGCACCTCCTGCCCTGCGTGGGTGGGGGCTGTGCTGCTCAGCGCTCCCAAACCGGGGGCTGCTCCGGAAAACCTCCCGGTCTCCTCCCCATTTGNAGGGGGGGGTGGTGGAGGGCAGCGGGTGACCCGGCGTGGGGACAGCACGGCGGGGTGGTTGGCAGCCACCTGCCTCCCCTTGGCAGGGCGGGCATCGCTCGGAGCCCTCCGTGCTTCGTTACCCCGCGTTAGGGCGGCGTGCTCCCGGGCGGGGGGACGGGACAGGAAAGGAGGCCCCTTGGGAAGCGGTTTGCTGCTTCCTCGCGCTGGGTCGCGACAGGATCCGGGCCAGCGTTCCCAGCTCCCGGCGTCACACCCTCTCCCAGCTGTTGCTCGCAGAGCATCGTGCTGCCAAGAAAACCCCGTTGATGGATGCCGCCGCCGGTCCTTCCCCCTCCCCTCGCCCTTAAAACCGGTGGGGAGCGGCACTGTGCCGGGGTCCGCGCGGGGGTGAGAGCCCGCTCGCTCCCGGTGAGCCTTCAGACTGGGGCTGCGCCGAGCAGCTCCTCTTCCTCGCCGGGCACGGGGTGACCCTGGCACCCC
>VXBL01006907.1:1514206-1525582 GCA_013400195.1 Aramus guarauna | reverse complement strand
TTTGGGTTTCCTTCCTCTTTGTACCCTCGAAACCCTGAGCGGTTGAGAGCAGCCCCGCAGGTGGCACACGAGCCGCTGCCCTTCGCCTCTACGCCGTGTCCCCATGGGCTGGCTTTGTCCCCCAGCGGCCCCGTGATACAACCCAGGACGTGTTTAGGGACATCCTCACCGGGCTGAGGCAGATCCCGAGGTCCTAAAGGGGATGCAAATCCCTTTGGATCACGGTGTTCTGTGCCCTATCCCTCCTGCCGGGGCTGGTGCCATGCAGTGGGGAGGATGCTGAGAAAAAAGGAGTTTTATTGGCCTTTTAATGGCCTGCAAAGTGCCAGGAGAGTCTAGAATTAATAGCAACCTATATATATTTAAAAAAAAAAAAAAAAGAAGAAGAAAAAAGAGAGAGAGAGAGAAGAGGAGATGAAAGACCTTTTACTATCTTGCAAGCAGCTCGAGTCATTTTAAGCAGCACAGAAGCTAACTGCCCTTTTTAAAGAAAAATCTGTGCCCGTGTAGGGACAAACGGCCAAGACTTTCCCCTTTCATGCTCAACCCTTCACAGGAATGGAAGGGGTTGGGGAGCAAAGGGCTGGGGCTGGGCTCTTCCTAACAGGGCGGCTCTTAACAACCTGGGCGCTTGGTGCCAGGGAGGGACGAGTTCCCTCGCCGGGCTCCTGCGGGAGCTTTGCCCTGGGAAGAGCCTTGCACAACCTGTATTTGGAGGTTAAACACCACTTTTTGGCTGGATCGACGTGCACTTTCTGTCGGGGTGACCCCACGCTATGGCTGGGGCCGCTCGTGGAGACCCGTCCCGACCCGCGCAGCCCAGCCGGCTCTGCCCAGACAAACACTGACTCATGCTGTTATTCTGTCCCACCCTGGGCACGGCAGCTCTTTTCAGGCTGCCTTTTCCAGCTATGCATTTTTATTTTTTTATTTTTTTTTTTTCCTGTTCACACGGGCGGGAGGTGCAGCCTTAGTCGGTATGCGGGGAGCAGGTGGGGGTGCCGAAGGCTGCCAGGAGTGGGGGTCCCGGCAGAGCGAGGAGGTGAGGACTGCTCCGCGGCGGTGAAGCGGGGATGCGTCTGAGTGCCATGGATGCACATAGGGCTCGGGCTTCCCTGCCATCCTGCCGCCAGCCTTGGGCAGAGCGCGGTGCCTCAGTTTCCCCTGTGAGGACTGGCTTTGTCCCTTCCCTGCTTCGGGGATCCCCTGCCACCGGTGATTTGGGGGAGCTGCCAACCCGCATCCTCACCGGCACGACCCCGTGTGCTTGGTGTCGGGCTGCCGTGGGTGCTCAGCGTGCTGCTGCCTCTCCCTGTCCCCTTCCCCGTCCCCTTCTCAGCCGGGCAGAGGGTTCAGGGACGGGTGGCAGGGCTGGGGCTGGGGCCGCGGCCGGGGAGCAGCTTTTGGGCAGGCCAGTGCTCGGGGTGCTGCAGTGGTCTGAGCTCCCTTTTGATGGGCACGTGGCCGGGGGCTGATTTACACCCCGGGCTCCATCCCCCGGCACCCTTGTGGGGACAGGGATGCTGCGCAACATCTCTCCATGCCGCGGCTGTTGCCATGGCAATTGCTGGATAAAATCAGGGTGAATTTGAGCTAGGTACCCATTCCTTTTGTTTTCTTGCTCCTTCCAAGCGCTGGCAATCCCCCACGCAGGTCCGGGAGCGGCTGCTGCCAGGCTGGACGCTGGATCCCAGGGGGCACATCCCTCCCGTGTAATCCCAGACTGGAAAAACGTGGGTGCCAGAGGGTCGGACGGGGTGGCCTCAGGTGCCAGCTCGGCATGGGGCATGCGTCCGTCTTCCCTAGGGCGTGCTCCTGCTGACAGCAACAGGAGCTCGCTGTGCTCAGGGTCCGACCCACAGGGTGACATCGAGATGCTGCTTCGCTCCGTGCCCTTCCCAAAGCTCCTCAGATGAGCCACCGGGTGTTTCCCTCAAACATCTGCCTGCGATTCCCACCTCTGGCGGAGCAGGGCTGTGCCGGGGCAGGCTGGCTGCGCTCCTCCCACGCGCGCCGGAGGAAGTGGGTTTGGGTTTGGGGTGCGCTGGGACCTCAGAAACCGCTGCTGGGAAGGAGGAGAAGGGGAAATGCTCAAATGAGAAAAAGGCAGAGCAGCTGCATTTTTATTGCAGCAGGGGTGCAGGCAGGGGTGCAGGCAGGGGCGCAGGCAGGGGCGCAGGGGCTGGCAGCGGTGAGCAGAACCCACCCTGGTCACCCGCCTGCTTCCCAGGGGCGTTTGTCTGTCCTGTCCCCGCGTGTCCCTTGCACCCTTAGCACCCGCTGTGGGAGAACAAGCGCTAACCCAAGGGCACCCCAGTTTCCCCAGTGCTGGGGGAGTGCTCGTGGGGACCCCGCACAGGCACGCGCTGGTCCCAGCCCAGTTTCACAGCATCATGCGGGTAAAAGCACGATGCACTTTGACAGCTCAGGCAGGATCTTGTGTGCTCAAAAGCTGGTCTGCTGATTTTATTTGATTTTATTTGATTTTATGTGATTTTATTTGATTTTATTTGATTTATTTGATCCCCCCCAACCTGTTTCAGTACCTCCAGTAAAAGTGCTGCCCACGGGCACTGGGGGAGGCAGCAGGCAGTGCTGGCAGCCTGCCTGTCTCTGTAAATGCCTGGTGTGGGCAGCCGAGAGCTCAGCACCCGCTGCCAGGGGGCTGAGCATCCCCTGCCCTCCCTGGGTACGGCCACGTCCCCGGTGTGCGGATCCGGCCGAGCTCCCCCCTGTTTCCCCGTAACCCCGGTCACATCCGTCTCCCGCCCGTCTGGGCCAGCCACGGAAGAGCTTTCGCCCAGAAAAGCTGGATTTGAACATTTTTCTGCTGTTCTCTCCGTTTCCTGTTGCCTTCCCAAGAACAACATCCCTGACCTCATCCTCCCCCGGTGAGCGCGGTGATGCTGCTGCTGTGCGAGTCTCCCGTCGGGAATCCCACCCCGGCGCCCGCGGGCTGGGCTCAGCCTTCCCCGGGTACCAAGACAAATACAGCTGCGGGATGACGGGGCCGCCGGCGGCTGCCTGGACTGAAAGGCTATTTTGGGTAGATCCTGTGCTCATTTTTGTTGAGGTAGGAGGACATTGATGAATAGACCGAAGGGAGAGCAAAGCAGTTTTGGCTCGAGCCGGGTATTTTCAAAGCAGAGAGGAGCGCTGAAATGTGCTTATGGTTATGTAGCTGTTTTTTCCCAAACTTTGGTTTGTTTTTTTTTTCAGTGAGAAATGGGGAGGTTTCACGCAGCCGCCCCTCGGGCTCTCCATTTTTGGGAGGGTTTTGGGGATGCGGGTGGGAATTTGCTGGATACTTTACTGGTGGGTCTGGACAGCAGGTCCCAATGCCCAGAGCTGTCCCGGGAGGTTCACGGTGGATTCGGCAGCTGCCTGTCCGCAGCCTTGGGGTTTGCGATAGCTCCGCACGAGCCCTGGAAACAAACCCATCATCTCCCAAAGGCCGTGGGGAAACAGAGCCCTGCCACTCCTGCTGCTCTCCGGCCATCCTCGACCCCTCATCCCGAGCGGGGACGGGGACCACCCCCCTGCCCAACCTGGCAGAGGTCTGGGGGGGGGATGTGTGTGTTCTTTTCCATCGCGTGCCTTGTCTGTCTGCCTTGGGAAGGGCAAATGTTAAAACAAAATAGAAAAAAAAAGGAAGTGTGGGGGGGGAGGGGGTTAGAGCAAAATAAGCAGACAATTCAAATAAATAATCCATTAAATACAGCTTTGAAATGTCAAGATGAATGTCATCGCACTTGCTGGGCTCAGCGATTAAAAATAATAATAAAGAGGAGATTTTTTACATTAAAAAGAGATATATATGGGCACAACTGGAAGAGGAGCCTGTAAAGCTGCAGGGACCCCTCCTGCCCAACCTGGGCAGGGGACCGGTGGGTGCTGCAGCGGGCGCGGGGTCTGGCTGCCCTCGTGGTGGTGAGGGGCAGCGGTCTGTCCCCGGGGGTCCCTCGCTTCACCCCATGGGTGACACCGTGGTGGGAACAGCAGGCGGGGGGGGCATTTCTTGGGAGTTTCTCCCCGGTGGCAGAGCGAGTCCCAGGAGCTTTGGGGTTCTCTGGTCCAAGGGGGATGGGATGGGATGGGATGGGATGGGATGGGATGGGATGGGATGCAATGGGATGCAATGGGACGCTATGGGACGCTATGGGATGGGACACTACGGGACGGGACGCGATGGGATGGGGTGAGATGGGATGGGATGCTATGGGATGGGATGGGATAGGATGGGATGGGATGCTATGGGATGGGATGGGGTGCTGTGGGATGCGATGCAATGGGATGGACACTGGGCTCTGGGCTTCTCCACCTTTCTGCGGCTTTGCCTTTGGGAAGGTGATGACATGAAAACCGCTGGTCCGTGTAGGCAGCGGTCAGGACGGCTCATTACCCAGGGACATTAATAGTCAGTGCTATAACCACCAGTTCTGCTGATACTGTTACTTCCACCGGATCATCAACTTTAATTCATCCTTTTGACGATCAAGGTTTTGCCAGGGCAAGGCCTCCTTCCAGCTCAAACTAATTCACAAGCTTTGCACTAAAACCTTATTTATTCTGGCTGCTTATCGTCTCCTGGAGCTCGGCAAGAGGGGAGGTGTTGGGGCTGTGATTTAAACCCCCGACCGTGGACTTTGCAGCGATGGGAGCAGCAGCAATCACAGGAAGGAACAGGAGGAAAAGCCCAGGGAGAAACAATAGGTTACAGCACAAACACCGCGGGGATTTCAAAGCAGGGCTGGCGGGGAGGGTGATGCTCAGGGGAACCTTGGAGCTGAAACTCCCTGAAAACAGGAGGCTCCAGCCTGGACGGGCAGAGCCACGTCCTTCCCGCAAGACCGAGGTCGGGTGCGATGCCCCGTGCACAGATCTCACCCCTCTTGCTGCCCACCGTGGCTCGCTCCGGCGCGCTCGGGCTTTGCTAATTGCCTTTGGTGGCTCTTGGCTTTAACCCACCGTGACTGTTCACGGGGGAGTGGTTGAACCCATTTAACGCAGGGCTTTAAGTGGCTGGTGGAGACCGGCTTCTGATGATGGCAAACGGTGCTGTTGGTTACCACAATTAACATTTTAAAACACGCAGGGCACCGATTTAATCAGAGAAATAACCGTATGAGAGTCTGGGCACCTCGTGCATATTTATGGCTTTAATTATTTATAATAATGTTACTGTGGGCTTGATTGTAGGGTTCTTTGCATCAACCTGCTGAGGCTGGCTTGTGTCGGATGCTTGTACCAAGTGTATGGTGCAGGATTTCTCTACTGGGCTATCCCAAAAGCTACTGGGATCACGGCAACGTCACCGAAATCGGGAATAAAACTCCTTAACACCAATGTAGCATTGAAGAGCAGGCATTCTTTATGGCGGTGCCGGATGCACGGGGGATAGCTCTGCCTATCACGCGTGCCGCCAACTACAACCAGCAAGGGTTATATTGCCCCAAATCATGCATAGTCGTTGTTTCCCGGAACTCATTGTAATATTTGCATCTTAATTACTCGTGCGCTTTTAAGTCTCTGATGGTCCCTAGTGGTTTGTTGAAGAGGCGCTTCTGGTGTCCTTTTTTCATGAACTTCTGAGTCTTTCTTCCATGTACGGTCATGAGTTGGCTCATCTTGTCACAGTATGTATGTTGCAAGAGGTGTTTCCTGACTCTTATCTGGTGGTCTCACTTGGCATCTGTTGTTGAGTCGTTTGTCAGTAATCCTCCAGGATGGCCGTTCTTGCAACAGCAGGACCCCCAGCTCTGCGGTCTGGGGTCCCCAGGCCAGCACAGCCCCCGAGGTGTGGGGCAGCACCAACCTGCCGGGGAGGCTGCACAGGGTTACTTTGCGGCGGTGGCTGAGTCTCTGTTTCCTCCCTTAACCCCACGTCCGAGGGTGAACGGCCTTTGTTTGATCTCGGCTTTAATATTACAGCTCCGTCCCTAGACTCGCGCAGAGGGAGCTGCCTTTGTGCCGTGGGACGCTGAAGCGCTGCCTCTCCCCGCATCCCGACAGGCGTCCGGCCGTGGAGCCGTGCTCACGGGGAGTCAAGGTGAGAACGTGCCACACCGGCTTCACCCAGCCAGCTGCCTGGCATCGGTCGGGCATGTGGTCCGCTGCATGCTGGATTTTCAGTCCAATTTGCTGGGTGCTTGGGAGAAAAAAAGAGAAGAGCTGTAATATTTTGCAGATTGGAAGCTCTCAAAGCTGTTAATGAGCTGTTAATAAGCATCATCCTAGTTTTTCCCCTGGAAGTAGGCGGGTAATAGACATTTTTTGCAGGATGAGGCTACAGCCACATCCTGGTGGAGACAAGGGACTGAATCACGTCCTGTGGCTCAGGGAGCTGATGTCTCTTGGTCGGGGGGTGGAAACCCGGTGAGGAGCTGCAGGAGGGAGCCTCTTCCTCCAGGACCAGCAGCGGGGTCCCCACGGCATCCCCTGTACCCGTGTGCTCCGTCCCTTCTCTCCACGGCCTCTCCTGTCTGCGCATGTTGGGGGGCCGGCGTCCCTCCCACAGGCTGTGCTCGCTGTGATTAACACCATGTGTTTGCTCAACAGAAACATGCAAAGAAACATCACTGGCTGGAGAACCTGGGACTAACCAGGCTGTAGTTTGTTTACAGATAATGGCGCTTTCCAATTTGTCCTATTACTTGGATGATGTCGATAACTACAGTGATTACCCAGATTACACCAGTGAGGACACCAGCAGTGTGTGGACAGACCAATCCCACGACCCGAAGGATGTTGCGAGGATCCTTTCCGTCGTCATCTACAGCGTGTCCTGCGTGTTGGGCATCCTGGGGAATGGCCTCGTCATCGCAATCATAACTCTGAAGATGAAGAAGTCGGTTAATGCCATCTGGTTCCTTAACCTGGCCGTCGCTGACTTTCTCTTCAACATCTTCCTGCCCATAAACATTGCTTACACGGCCATGCGGTACAACTGGATCTTTGGGACAGTCATGTGCAAGTTGAACTCCTTCCTCCTCATCCTCAACATGTACACCAGTGTCCTTCTGCTCACCACCATCAGCTTTGATCGCTATGTGTCAGTGGTTTTTCCCGTCTGGTCTCAAAACCATCGGTCGACCAACCTAGCGTATTTGGTTTGCTTAATTATCTGGACCGTTGGCATCGTTATGAGCTGCCCGTCTCTTGTCTTCCGAGACACGGCACAAGCCCGCAACTCCGTGATTTGTTTTAGCAACTTCTCCCTCTCCAGGAATAAGTCTTACCAAGCCCTGGCACTAATGAGGCACCGAACGGTGAACATCACCAGGTTCCTCGCTGGGTACATCCTGCCCATAACCATCATCACTTTCTGCTACATCGCCATCGTCTTCAACTTACGTCGAAACCGCCTTGCCAAGTCCAAAAAGCCCTTCAAGATCATCGTCACCATTATAGTCACCTTCTTCCTTTGCTGGAGTCCTTACCACCTGCTGAACCTCCTGGAAACACAGCCTGACACTGTCCCGCGCTCCGTCTTTGAGATCAGCATCCCCATAACCACGGCGCTCGCTGCCTCCAACAGCTGCATGAACCCCGTCCTCTACGTCTTCATGGGCCAGGACTTTAAGAAGTTTAAGGTCACCATACTTTCCAGACTGGTGAACGCCCTCAGTGAGGAGACCGGCCACTCCAGCATTGTTCACAGGAGCTTCTCCAAGATGTCTTCAATGACCGAGAAGGAGATGACAGCCCTCTAAACTCAACCTGGATGCCTGCTGGAGGGCCACATGCCTCTGGTGTTGCCCGTGACCGCCACTATGATGGCGGACACCCTTGTGGTGGCCCCTGGTGTGGGACGAGCATGATCCAACGCTGTCCTGTAGCATATTCTTTGACTGGTCTTGCTGCCTGGGGGCTGGCAGGCACTGGAGACCATCACTCTGTGCACGTGGAGAAGACACAACCATCCTTAGTCTTTCTTTGCGATTGCAAAGGTGATTGCACCAAACTATTTAAGAAAACTCTTCAGGGCATTCCTATCTAATCTATGCATTGCCTGGCCTGACGAGGGCATTCCTACCGCTTCCAGAGACATCGTTATGGAGAGATTGGGTGGAGGATGTGTCTGGGAAGGCACCTCTGCTGCCAGGCTCCCGAGACGGGTGACTGGGTGGGCACCCACCTGCTATGGCAAAACTGGGGACTCTCTTCCTATGTCCTATGTATGCATATAGCTACTCATGTTAAAGTCCTAAAGTATATTGGTACTGGCACAATATGTTTTAACCGTGTTGTGAACACTTTCTACCCAGAGAGGCCCTGGGAAGTGTCTTCATAAGAGGGGCTTGAATATCCCAACCTCAATGAACTGGGAAATCTCGCATGTCTTCTAAGTGATACAGACCCAGGGCCACCTGCCAGGGTGGGGACTGGGCTTGTGCACAGGATCACTGACATGGAAAACTGGTAGAAAAAAAAGGGAAGGGTTCATTTGAAGAGTCTTTTGAACAAGCCCACTTTGATGGGCAGGTTTCACGCGGTGCATTTTGCAGAGCGCTTTGATGCTTGGGGCCGTGAGTCGCAGCGGCTCCTTGCAAAGCACCTGGGTGGCACCAGGGAGAGGTCCATGGGCTGGGGAGTGCGGTCCTGGGGGAGGACCTGCTGTCCCCTCCTGGATCCAGGTGGACCAGGGGACTGGCTCCATTGATGGCTGCTCCCTGGTGTGATCAGTTGGTCCTAGGGGAAGATTTTGTCTCTTCCCGACCAGGCAGGAAGGCTATCGCTGGTAGGAGACTCTGCCGTCGCACACAAATCTCTGTGGTGAAGGATGGGCCGAGCCACTGTCTCTATCCAATTTCATGCACAGTTAATTTGGGAGATCCTTCACCATTTGGGCTTCTTGACTATGACACTGGACTCACGCTTATTTACGTGCTGGTTTCTCCGTGTCACCTACAGACTCTCACTCCCAGGAAAGCGAGGAACAACCGAGTCCTCCACCTGCGCCGGTGCAGAATGGATCCCTGGAGTTGGGTCCAGAGGCACCAGGGACATTTCTGGGGGTCCCTGGGGGTCCCAGACCCTGCGATGCCCAGGGGAGCTTTGTGCAGGGGTCAGCACACTGACAATTGAGAGTCTGCTCACAGGTACCCACAAAGGCTGAGATATTTATTTATAGCTTTTAAAAAAAAACCCAAAACCCCCAAAAAAGGGAAAAGAAAAAGTGAAGAGGCAGCTCCCAGGAAAAGGCACGGAGCTATTTACAGTCTCCCGTCAGCCGCAGATCATGCCAGACACAGATACAAATCACAAAGCCCCAGTAATTGAGCTGCAGCCCTGAGCTGCGGGAACGCCGCGGATATTAGCGGACGCTGCGGCGGGAGCTGGATTTCAGACAGATTATCGGGCGTCCCCTCCGCCCCCGGCACTGCCTCGCTGATCTACCTTCATCTGCATAACCTCGTTAGCGTCAGCGTGACGGGGAGAGAGGGGAGCGCCTGCACCCCGTGAAGCTGTCGGCACGCTCCTCTCCCCTTACGCGGGAGCAGAGGGACGAGGCGCTGCCTGCAGCATCCCTGCGGGCAGCTGCCTGCATCGCTCCTGGGATGGGGATGCTGGTGGGTCCGGTGCGTTCGGCCACGGTTTTGGTGCTGCCGGATGGTGTGTGCTGGGGCGTGTTTGTCCCCCGCTCCGGGGCAGGGGGTTCCCGTCCTCGCCGGCGTTGCGGGAGATGCTGCAGATGCGGTTTGCTAAAAGTGGGGTGCAGAGGGGCGGGGGGTTAATCCTGAAAATAAAGGGGGTCCAGGCTGAGCCCAGAAGAAGGCGGCGGTGGGAGGATGGGCACTATAAGGGAAATTAATGGCAGATTGGTGACTGCCACCTGTCAGGTCCTGCTCTGAAGAACACGGGGTGGCTGCGGGGCACCCAGCACCCAGCACTCAGCACCCAGCCGCCCACGTCTCCGCATCTCCTAGGGGCCGGGAACCGGCAGGCTGAGCAGCGCTGGCCGCTTCCCCGGGGAGCCATGCCCGGTCCCTGGGCTGTACCGCATGCCATGGCCGAGCCTGGGGCTGCTCCCGGTGCTGAGCCGCCTGCGGGCACCATCCGTGTGGGTTTTCCTCACAAAACCTGTGCACGGTCCATAGCCTTGGAGGATGCCGTGACCGAGGAGGCTGCAGGGGAGGAAGGCTTTGGCGGCGGGAGGAGGCTCCTCTCGCTCATGTCACACAGTGTTTAATTACCCGCTGAAAGGTCGCAGGGTTCCTATTAGCAGTCGGACAGGACGGATGGGACGGACAGGGCAGACGGACAGACAGCCGCTCAGGGATGCCATGGGACGTGCAGCACTAGCAGAGGCAGAGCAGAAGCCCAGGACCCGTTTTGGGGACAGGGGGAACGGAGTGGACCCCGGATCCAGCAGCCACTGATGCTTTTTGGGCTTGGGGCAGCTGAAGAGCTGGAGCAGGAGCAGCCGGTGGGTCTGGGCTCACCTTTCCCTGCCACGGGACAGGTTTGGGGGCAATGTGGGATGGGGGGGGGACACCGGGCAGCCCGTGTCCCTCGAGGACGCAGTGCCACTCCATTGCCCCTCGGCGCGGTGCCGTGATGCTCCCAGGCCGTGCTGGAGCGGGGATGCTCCTCACTCATTTTCATGGCTGGATTTTGCAAGCCCATCTATTAATACTGCAAACAGCTTTCCAAAAAAAAAAAAAAAAAAAAAAAAAGTGATGACTTGGTACATAACCTTGGGTTAAATCATCATTATAATGACAGCTTGGGAAACCTAATATTTGAGCTCGTCTTTGTAGCTGTTTGCCTATTTAATAAAAAACCTGTTTTACATACAAATACCCCTGGTACGTGCTCAAGCTCATCGTGTGGAGTGGGAAGGATCCCAGGGCTTTTCAGCAAGCAGTTGCTTCCTAATGCGTATTCCTGATCCCTGGCGTTGAATTTGGGATTGCAGGAAAGCAGCCAGGAGCAGAGGGGCCCGGGGATGCGGGACTGGGGCTGTATGGCCAGGATGGGAGCCTGGTGCTCCGAGCCGCTCGTATGGGAGATCTTCCAAAGATGCTCGCTGTGGGTTTCCCCCTTTAATTTGTCCCTGAAGAGGCCAAATGGCTCTTTAGGGGGAAAAAAAAGTATCTGTGCAAAAAAAAGGCAGCTGAAAGAGCATCGCTTCCCCTGCGCCCGTGCGCGGTGCTGAGCCCAGCAGTGGGGGCCGGTGTCTGCCCCCTCCGAGCTGCCGCCAGCCTCCCCTCCCCTCCCCGCGTCCGCGTCAGCCCGGCGTGTTCTCCGTCAGGCAGGATCTGGCAAACGCTCCGTGAGGCTGATTTGAAAGGGGAATTACTAATGCCAGCGCTGAGGTGGGTCTCTGCTTGGGACCCGTCTGCATCTCGCCCGGCGGAGGCTGGGTCCCCC
>VXBL01006907.1:1481206-1510614 GCA_013400195.1 Aramus guarauna | reverse complement strand
ACCCAACAAACAATAAGATGCAGTGAAATAAAGGCATTAAGCTTCAGTGATCCTTAAAGCCACAGGGAAAAAAAAACAAACAAAAAAACCCCCAAAACCAAAGGTAAGCAGATACTGCTGGTGCTCGAGGAGTTTGGGGTCTGGTGGAGGCGGCGATGCCCCCCGGGGTTTGCCGATATGGGGGTCCCCAGGCTGGGGCAGCCCCGCTCCCCGCTCCCCCCCCCCCCCCCCCCCCCCCTACAAACCCCNTAACGAGAGATAGCTTCTAATCTCACTCGATAGCCTACAGTCTGCCATTTACATGAAATGTGATTAATATCCTATTTCCATATTTAAGTCTCTGACAATATTAGTACTCTTATTCGTACCATCTAAGAATTTTTTAACTGTAATATGATAAAATTATTACAACCTTTGATTCTCTGAAACTTACTAGGGAGAAAAAAAAACAAAAAAAAAAAAAAAAAAAAAACAAAAACAACAACAAAAAAAAAAGGGATTTCACTAACTCCAGATAAGAGGGTGATCAGCCAAGAGAAAAGGAATAAATTGCACGGAGCCTGCTCTTGCTCCGGAGCCGAGGAAGGACAGGAGGCAGCGGGAATAAAGCCCGCGGTAAATCTCCCCGGCCCCACCGTGCGCCCCGATAAACCTGGCTTCACGGACACTGCAAAGGTAATAAAACTCTCACGAAGGAGCCGCCGCGGTTGCGCAGTCAGTGGTTCAGATGTGGGGATCACATTAATGTGATTAAAGCTGGGGGTAACGGAGCCGACCCCCCCCAGTCGCTCCCACATCCCGGGGGGCATCCAGCCCCTGGGCTGGGTTGGGTGGGGGGTGCCAGGGTGCTGGGGGGGGGGGGGGTGCCCACAAACACACAGGAAGGCAGAATAGCAACAAAAACTCTCCTTTAATAGCTGGATCGACCTGAGGATTTGTTCTGAGCGAGGTAGGCAGCCCCGGGGCCGCCGCGAGCAAAGGAGCGGGGGGGGTCAGCTCGATTCCCGCTGCTGGGACGGGGCTCACCCCCTCTCCTAGAAAACCTCCAGCCGTTTGTCAAGGGAAGAGTTAAAAACAGGGCAGCTGCTCCCTACGAACGCGGTCGCCCACCTCCATGCAAAGAAACATCAACCAGGAGCCCCCCCCCAAGCCCTGGCATCGCTGCCCACGTCCGCTCCGCACACATGTTAGAAAAATATATTTTATTTAAATTCTCCGTTTTCTCCGTGGAGTTCTCTTCTCTCTCTTCGAATATAGATCGAGCGCTGTCTCTAGCTTTCGGCCCGCGCATGTATTTCTATCAAGAGTTAAAAGCCAGTCGTTCAATACCTAACTCTAGAAAAGGCTGCGTACAACATATGGCTTTTGCACCTACATCCGAAGGGGACTTGCAGGTGGGAAGGAGGGGAGGGAGCTCGTCTGCGGCAAAGCCAGGACAGGGATGGGCTGGGAGGGCGGCGCGGGGTGGGGGAGGACAGTGGGGACCGCATGCAGCTCTGCACAAAGCCAGCCTGGGGAACGGCATCTTCCCGACGCGCACAGAGATCCTTTGGTTTCGCTTGCTCGTGGGCAGGGTGCGGGCAGGGTGCGGGCAGGGTGCGGGCAGGGAGGGGGACCCATTGCGGGGCTGGATTTGGCCGGAGGGACGCGGGAAAGCTCAGCCCCAGGATTTGCTCCCCGCTGCCGCATGGGTTTGGTGCGGCCGGGCTGCAGCACGGCCCTCGCTCGTGGCCCCCAAAACCGCTTCTGGGGGTGGGGGGGGGGTTGGTTCTGGCTCGTGAGCTTTTGAAATGAGGCACGGAGAAGCTTGTGGTCCTGTAAGCTCTTCTGCCCGGGGCCAACGTCCCCCTCTTGAGCATCACTCACGTGCGTGGGGGTCACAGGGCCCCCCGTGGCTGGAGCAGCTGCCCGGTGCTGGGGCTGGGGACACCCCCCTCGCCCCAGGGACCCCCTGTCCCCCAGGCTCAGGGAGGGTCCCCACGGAGCCAAGGGACCGTGCACGGCTTGGGGGGGACACACAGCCACCTTGTTCGGAGGCGTCGCAGCTTTCCCCATTTCCATAACCTCCGACCGCGATCCACAGGAGCATCCATCTGCACGGTGCCAACCCCCTGGTCCCTCCTCCCTTGGGAAAGCCAACGGGCTCCATCCGGGAACGGGCAGCAGCCTTCCAGGGCTGGCCACGGAGCCAGGGGAGTTTGGGGATACCCACCCCAGGGGAGCTCAGCTCCCGCAGCACCGCGGCAGCGTGCCGGCACGGGGGGATGCGTCAGGCACGGCACAAGCAACGCAGCGTCCCCGCCAGCCAGCCCGGGGATGACGAGCAGAAATAACCCGCCGCGTCGCCAAGGAAGGTCACGGCAGCCGAAACGGGAGCGGGACGGAGCAGGAACCCCGTGGCGGAGAAGGCACCCGCATCCCCGCGGCGGTGCCGCCGCGCTCAGGTCCGCATCGGCGTCGGCCAAGCAAGCTCAGCGATGGCTGGGGACCGTTGTTGCTCATGCAGGAGTGGATTAACAGCTAATAGCAGCAGATGGAGAATTCAAAGACAAGCCACCCACTGGGTGGAAAAGGCAGAGGCCGGGAAGACCGAGCTTTTCCTCGCCACGCAGGGTCAGGTCCCCCCCGCCGCTGTCACCATCATCTCGGGTAGTAGTCATCCGGGACCCCCGACAGATTTCGGAGTTTCAGAGCCGTGTCCACCGTTTTGATGTAGCCGCTGATCGTC
The DNA here is from genome assembly GCA_013400195.1 of Aramus guarauna. Lineage (NCBI taxonomy): Eukaryota > Metazoa > Chordata > Aves > Gruiformes > Aramidae > Aramus > Aramus guarauna. The sequence continues at coordinate 1,507,886 of VXBL01006907.1, read as the reverse complement.
TTCCTCATCTCGGGGGTGTAAGGGTCGTACTCCAATTTTCTCAAACCGGATCGCTTAAAGTTGCCGTCCTTCTGTCCCTCGACGCAGAGCAGCCTGTCCTCGCAGGCGGCGATGCCCAGCAGCCCCACCATCCGCTGCAGCTGGACGAAGAGGTCCCGCTTCAGGTCCTCAAAATGCACCACCAGCACCTTCTTGCCGTAGCGCAGCCAGTCCAGGGTGTGGGTTGCCCACCACGGCGCGTAGTTCGCCACGAACTCGGGCCACTCTGGAAGGAGCGGAGGACGCGGTTAGCGGGTGTCCCTGCATCCCTGCATCCCCCGCGTCCCCATCCCAGGGCCACCGCCCACGCTCCCTGCTGAAATCTTTCAATTATCCGTCTGGCTAATTGATCCTCCCGTAAAAATCAGGTGATAAAAGAGATAATGAAACATCAGTAATAAGCCACAAGTCTCCTGGCAGTGCCGTATCCATCCATCTCACGAGGCATAAAAGCTCTGGGTATCTGCCTCTTCCTCTTGTCCTCCCCACCAAACCAATGCCTGATTAATAGCTTAACCGTATTTAATTCCCCGAAGAATCATTAAACACAGGATCTGTTTCATTAAACAGATACGGGACAATTCACCTTGTGTAATCATATCACATAAAACTTTGCTTTGGAACTGCTCCAGGGATATCTTAAAATTAATGTCGTGGAACCAAACAGGGGTTTCACGGCGCCCGCGGCCTCTGCGGGCTCCACGCAGGGCTGAGAACGGGGTGGGGGGGGAGAAGAAAAATCCCCCCCCGACACCGGCGGCCGCAGATGAGGCTGGGGAGAGGGCACAGCTTTTTTCCAAAATTGCCCCCAAATTAGTTCCTGGGAGAAGAAAACGGTTTGGAGAGTTGGGCTGCAGGGACGGGAGCCCCACGCCCTGTCTTAATTACTCACCTTGAATCACTTTTTATTTTTTTTTTTTTGTCCTCTGGATGATTTATTTAACCACGCACCCGAGTGCTAATTGCAAACCTGGCACAAACGAACTGCCCCCATTGAGCCGTTGCTTCCCACGCTGGGGGAAGGGCAGGATTGGTGCTGAGGGTCCACAGGGACCCCAGGGCTCCACAGCCAGGTCCCCACGAGGGGTCAGTGAAACGGGGGTCTCCAGCCCGATGAAAGTCGGGCTCTCAGCAACCCTCCCAGCCCAATGAAAGTCCTCAAGCGGTGGAAAATCTCCATCTTCCCAGGCAAGTTGTTCCAATGGTTAATGAACCTGACAATTAACCCATCGGCTAATTACACCGTACATCCTCTGGAAAAGAATCCAGTGATGTATTTTGATGCGTGTCCAAATGGGACCGTGCTGGGGTGGAGGGAAGGGTCCCCTCTGCCTGCTCCCCCCTCCCCGCGAGGTGGGGACGAGGTGCGGGGGGTGTCGGGACAGGGAAAGCTCAGGAGGGTTTCTGGGTGCTGGGGCTCGGGCCAGGGGACCATCCTGCATTCCCACTGCCGGCTGTACCTGCGATTTGCGGTTGTCCTTTGGGATGCAGCAGATGGGGATAAAAACTAGCGAGAGGCTCGGAGCCCACCACGGCGGGGGTGATGCCAGCCCAGGGAGAAAAGCCACCGAGGAAGCGGTGGGACATTTCTCTTCCCGGATTTTACAGGACGGGGCGGTGGGGAGAGCGGGGCTGGGCTGTCTCCGGCGCTGCAAGCACATGGCGATAACGAAATCCAGGCACATAACAGCAACAACAGCAAAAGCTCCCCTTAAATAAACTCTGAATTAAGGGTAGCAGATGTTCAATCAAGCTAAATATTTTAACTCTTTCCAATGAAGTCAATTCCACAACAGCAATTTGTAAATTGCTATAATTAACAAGCCTCCACAATATGCCTGTGCATGGGAAAGGTAGTGTCTCCGGAGCAGCTGGGCGCACAGAAATAACACCCCGATGTCTGAACGTGACGGCGATGCTGCGGGTCACGCCAGGAGATGGCCATGGGGACCCCGAAGGGGTGGCACAGCCCGGGCTTCCCCCCCCACGGGGACCAGACCGGGGCTCTGCGACAGCTCCGGTGCCTGGGCTGGAGCTCGCCCACCCGGATCCCGTGGGAGCGGGGCAGGAGCGGCCGAGCCCACCCGCCTACCTTTGCCTTTCCAGTGGGCGTGAGCCGCGAAGCCGATGTGCCCCCCGTATTTGCGGTTGAACTCCGCCATCAGAGCCTTGTAGGGGTTTCGGATGAGCAGGATGGCCGAATCGAAGGATTCGATCTCCTTCTGGCCGCTTTCATGGGTTTTGATGCAAATCGTCCTCCCGCTTCGCCAGTGGTCCCTCTCGCCCTTGAACCCTGCCGGGACAGAGCAAGCGGGCGCCTGAGAAGCGGCTGGTGCTGATGTTAATAAAAATAATAAAATGAGCTGGGGAGAGGGACCGGTGGGGGGACTATCAGGGTGCAAAGTACGGTTGGGGCTTGAAGTAGAATTTGCATCCCTCTCCCAGATGGAAATAATTTCTTTGGCTGAGTTATGAGTCAAGCCATGATGCAAAATTCACGTACGAGAGGGTGGGTAGCGGGACCGGGGACCGGGCTGCCTCCTCTCCAGCCGTGCTCGGCTCTTCTCAGCCCGACGGTCCACAACAGCCCGACAGCGAGCAGCCCCGTAGGGAGCAGCCCGGCCTTCCTCCAGGGCAAAGCAGACGGCATTCAGTAACTGCATACCGCACTAACGGACCGTGTGCTGATATTGGTGGGGTCACGAGCATGTTTTTATAGCCATAAGCTCCCTGGCCACAGCATTTCGACCCTCCCAATAAATTAAGAAGGGTAAAAAAAAAATAAAAATAAATCCCCATGCTAGTGGGGCTGCAGATGAGCCCAGGGGCTGCAGCGATGACATGGGGGGGGGGGTCTGGAGAGGGGACCGCCATCCCCCATGTCCCCTGCACGGAGTATCGGCGCTGAGCCCAGCACCGCTCCCGGCCCCTTTGCAACCGCCGGCCCCTGCAAAGCACAACCCAAACTGCCCGGGAGCAGCGTGGCGGTGGCGGAGCTGAGCCGAGGGGGGAGATAAGCTGTACGGAGCTGTATTACATCAATTATAGATGCGTAATTTGCTTTCGGCAGCCGTGCCACGCGACGCAGGGACGTGATGGCTAATCAGCCAGTTGCCTGGATACCTCCGGGCCCCTCCGACACGCTCAGCCCAGAATAAACACGAAACTCGGGCGGCTGAGCAAAACCTCGCCAAGGATTTCGCCCAGCGATGCTCCTCTCCGTAGGACGCTCGATGCCGGCTGCACCCCGGGCTGGGTGCCAGCACCGGGGGCTGATATCATCCGGGCTCCCTCCCTCATTGTGGAGCATCTCCATCTCTGAAAAGCTGAATTTGGCAAATCTCGAAGAAATGGGTGTTGCTGCCTATGGTGTTGGGCAAGTGGGGCTTTGGGGGTACCCCGGGTACGGACCCTGGCCAGCTGTGCGGGTGCCCTGGGGACAGAGCCCACAAGCCCCGGGGATGCCCCGGGTACGGATCCCAGCTCCGCCACGGCCGGGGAGGAAAGGAGGATTTCCTCTCAGAGCCGCAAAAGGGGAAGGAAAAGCAGGAGAAACCTTCAAGGTCTACAAATAAAACTACTTGTAAATGGCTATAAAATGGGGGGGGATGGTGTTTTCCCTCCCCCTTGCAATATGGGGGGTTATTGGGAGGAGCTGCCTTCTGCCTGAAAAAGCTTCATGCCTGCCTCAAGCTTTTTTTGGCTTTAAACTCATCCTGGCTGCTTAATTCGGGGTCCCCGAAGCCCACGCGCTATCAGCCCCGGCACCAATGTGGCGGGCACGAGAGATGGGAGGGCACGAGAGACGGGAGCGACAGCATCCCCCCTCCGTGAAGTATTTACTGGGCAAATACCTGTGTTGCCCAGGACGGGAAGACAGATCTCCACCAAATCCTTCAGCCCGAGGAAAACAGGCAAATGAGATCAGCTCCCTCCATTCCCCTCCCCTGCGAGCTCACCGGTGCTTTTTCGCACTGCTAATATTCGTTAATTTGGGTGTCGGTGTTCCCCACGTGCCCTGACACGTTGCTATTTTTATCCGCAGCCGCTCGGGAAGCGCGTGGGGACGTTTGTCCTCCGGGATACCAGTGCCACCAGCACCGCCCGCTCCCAGCTCCCGAAACCGAAGGGCTGCATCAGTCCTTCTCGCCACGCAGCCGTGACTTTCATTTCCTCCTTAGTTTGGGCGTCCCGAGACGAGAGTGCCAAACCCACGAAGGCCAGCCCCTGGGGAAATCTGATCAAAACACCAAGTTGTCCTTAGGGCAAAAAAAAATGCAGGAATCGCCTCGTTTGCCAGGGTCGGGGTCACGCCGGTTGTTCCTCTAGAAAATTCCAACCCCCACGGAGGGTTAAAACCCACCGGCACGATGGAGAAACCCCAGTTCTGCCCCAAACTGGTCCTCACCAAGGTTAGGAGGCAGCACGGGGAGGTTACGGGGAGGGCACGCACAGCATCGGGACCCTCCGACACCCTTTGAGCCAGGACACATCCAGCACAAACCATCCCACGGAGCAGCATCGCTGGTACCCGGCTCTGCCCTCCCCTTCCTCCGGACCCACGGGCTGGCACCGGGACCTTGTCCCAGCTCAGGTGGGACCGGTGCACCCCTGGAAACAACCCCCCGACCCCTCCCCTCACCTTTGTTGTAGAGTGACCCGTCAAAGTAGTAGCTGCCGGTGTAGAAGCCGGTGGCCAGCTCGATCAGGTGGCGTGCCCAGGTGTTGCCGGCGCCGGGGAAGCTGGCCAGGGCCACCAACTGCTTGGCACGGGTGGGGAGAAACCTCCTGTCCATGCAGCGGTTGTCTGCAGCGAGAACCGGCCAAGGCACGTCAGGGCTGCGGCACGGCAACGTGCTCTTCCTACAGAGATATCCCGCTTCCCTACGGCGTGCTGCTGTCTCCCGGGAAGATGCTGGGGCAGGTGGCTGCTATAGGGAAAGGCACCCTGCCTAAAGCACGAAGGGACGCCCCAAAGAGTCCTGAACACCCCAAAAAGTTCTAAGAAGAGGGCAGGAGGTGCTCTGCCATTACTGGCTGCTGCCGCCGGCCTGACGGGGGGATGGCGAGTCGCACGAGCGCGTTTGCCAAGCGACGCTCCTGCTTTTTGTACTGACAACGGCACGAGCGTTTCCAGCACGGCCTCAAACGACGAAGCAGGGATTGCGTCGAGACCGAGCCGCTCTGAAGCGAAACCACCTGAATTCGGGTCCTCGCTTGCACCTTTCAGCACTTTCCCCACTAACAGGATTCCCCTCGCTCCGTGCTTCCCTGTCCCATCGGTCCCACCGCTGGGACCTGCAGAGGGGGACAGGACCCTTCTCTCCGCAGCCTCCCAGGGATTTTCTGCCTGGTCACAGCTTTTCCCCCCCGCCTATATTTTTCCCCGGAGCCTGTTCCGCGCTCCTGGAGCTGGAAAAGCTCCGGCTCACCGGTACAGCTGGTGACAAGGAGGGACAAAAGCGAGGGCAAGGAGGGATCCTGCCGGAGGGAGACGGCAAACTGCTCTCTCCTGCGGCTGCGCCAGGCGGTAATTAAAGCTGTTTGTTCAGGGGAGGATTGATTTCCCAGGAAATTAAAATAAATGGTAATTTTTAATGAAAGCCAAATAGATGCTGCAAGCTCCCACTCACTTTCTGCCGGCATTCCTGGGAAGGGGGTGGGAAACTGGTGCTGGCACCCACGCCGGAGCGGTCCCTGCCCGTCTCCCTGCCCAGCAGCAGGCAGGATGAGCCCGGCGCCCGCTCACCTTGCACTTGGGTCTGGTAAACGAGGAGGTATTCGGCGGTGCCACAGCTCTCGAACTCCTCGCCGGTGCATTTCTGGGCGCAGAGCTGCTCGTCCTCGCGCTCGTGCAGGGTGAAGAGGGTGGTGGGGAAGCCGCAGTGGCAGGCAGTCCCAGCCAGCGCCGACAGCGGGTACTCCTGCGGGGACGGGCGGAGGGAGGGCAGCCGGCAGCACCGTCCCCTGCAACGGACCCTTCCTCTGCCTCCGCACCCTTCCTCGCCGCCCCGGCGATTTAGTGCCAGGTTTGCAGCATCCCTCCGGCCGGCTGCACCAGCGGCTCGCTGCAGACACCCCAGAACACCCGAGCCCCGACTTTCCCGTGGCACAGCCAAGCTGCCTGCCCGCACAGCCGGAGATGCTCCGGGCACTGGTGCTCCCGGCAGAGCCGTGGCACGTCGTTTGTGAGGTTGCCACCCGCACCGAGGTTACTAAGAGCCCATGGACGGCCCTGCGGCGGTCTCACCGGTGTTTCCAAGCCCGGAATTACGAGGCCCGTTCGGCAGCTGACAGGTGATTTAGTGCCAGGCTGCGGCAGCGCAGGGTAATCGAGGGGCTCCGGTTATTTACGCCTCCAGCCCCAGCTCTCGGGGCAGCCTTGGGAACTGGAGCCAGCGACGGAGCAGCCGTTCCTATTTAACCGGTGTGATGGTTTATTCCCCACCGTCCTCTGCCAGGGAGGCCAGGAAGGGGGGACAGGACTGTCCCCGCCTGCAGGTTTTTCTCTTCCTCTGCCTGATAATCTACCTAATTTTAATTAACAAATACTCCAGCAATGCCCACTGCCAGCCTTTCCCCTGCTTGCTTATTGGCATCGCACCCCAGGAGCAAACTGCACTGCAGCACCCCTGGACCAGAGCAGCACCCCACGATGCTCCTGCCCAAACCCCCCGCTATGGGGGGGTGGGGGGGGCAAAGCCGCGGGGAGCAGGCAGGGCAGGCAGCGGGTGCTGCCCCTTCGGGGAGCTGCGGGCCAGACCCTGCCCGCAGCAGAGACACAGACAGTCAATATGTTCCTTTGAAGTTCAGATATATGTAATTATTATAATAAATCAGATTAAAATTTACCCCGTGTGACCCTTTCTGATGATGAAGCTTTTGACCAGCACCACCACCACCACCACCCCCCAGTACCTTTTCGGTGCAGAAGTCCACACACTTGTCCACTGACATGTTCAGCATCAGCTGGCTGACGGGCAGGGCGATGGAGATGTTGTCCGGTCGGCGGAAGCACCCCCGAAATATTGCACTGCCGTCTGCAAGAGAAAGAGAGAAGCTGCACCCCAAAAATGATGCCACTGCCACCCTGCGCACCCCAGGATCGGGAGCAAGACCCTCTGCGTGCCCCGGTGTCCCCGTCCCCCACGGCTCCTCTCCAGCCGCCCATCAGCACAGCGGCTGCTTTCCTCCGGCTCTTCTCACCCTCCGGCTGTGAAGCCGCGTTTGCGAACGAGCTCGCCCGGCTGCTCACGGGGCAAAATCAGAGCAAAAGCCCCGGCAGCAAAGTCAGGTTTATTTTTTCCTCCCTATTTTTATCAGCTTGGTGATCCCAGGCTGCAGGAGAGGAGAGCAGGGCTGGTTCTGGCTTGGTATCCCCCCCCCCCCCCCAGCATCGGTGTCCTGAGGGGTCCCACCCCAGGGTCCCCACCCACCACTGCACGTATCTGGGCACCCTCAGCCCCCCTCCACCGAGTGCCTGGTGGTGGGAGCTCTGAACGCCGCCACCCTCTTTCCCATCGCTTGGGGATGAGGAAAGAAAAGCAGCAAATGTGGGTAATTATAGTGCTGCCTAATTGGGAGCCAAACGAGCGCTTCTGATGGGGAGCACCCTTGGGACTCTCTGGAGCTCCGTGCATCCTTCATCCCACAGCCGGCTGTGCCGGCAGCACACCTGGAATATGGTGATGGTCCTGTCTGGCCATCAGGAAAGAGGTCTTCAGCCAAAGTCCCCCCAAACGCCCTGAATGAGGTGAGGTCCTGGGGGCTCCCCGCTTCACCCAGCCCCGGCCAGCAGCCCCCCGCACCCCGCCGCAGGGGGATCCTGCGGTTCACAGGACCAAACCCACCCCGGCCGCAGTCCTGAACCGCTTTCAAACCACCTCTCCCACCCTGAGACCCGGCTTACGCAGCACAGGGGCACCAGGGCTCACCCCTGCCGGCACCACGAGGGGTTCCCCCATTTCGGGGCCGAGCCGGGAGCCGCATCGATGCCGCCGACTTACATCTCCTGGCGGACTCCTGGGCCAGCTCCAGGCGGTAGATGGAGAGGCGGTTGACCCCGCCGCAGGTGTTGCTCCTCTCCCCCTTGCACTCCATGTTGCACTCGGACTCGCTGGCGTTCGACGCCTGGACCTTGTGCCCACAGTAGCACTCGGCGCCGAATTCCAGCCCCGCGTAGAGGTAGCCCCTGGGGAGAGGGAGATGGGGGGGGCTCAGCACATCCCTGGGTGTCACCCCCAGCTCCGGCCATGGGTTCACGTGGTGCTTGGGTGGTTTTGCAGGAGCATCCCTGCTGCTGCCAGCTCACACCCAGCGCTGGAAGCAGCACTGCATTGGACTAGATGATCCCTTCCAGCTGAAAATATTCCATTCCATTCCATTCCATTCCATTCCATTCCATTCCATTCCCTCAAAGGGAAAGGGCCCCATGGGCCGTGGAGATGATAAAGCAGGAGACAGTGCCATTACTCACAGGCAGGGAGGATGTAAGGGGCGGTGGCAGAGCAGGAGTAAGTGACGGGGACTTTGCTGGGTTTCAAAGCGGGAGAGCTGCGCTGCCCGATACGGAGGGCACTGGTCAGGGGGAGGATGGCACCGCTACCCGCAGCACGGGCGGGCGCTTCCCGAGTGCCAGCGGAGCTGGGAACCCGCTGGAGAGGGGCAGTGTCTGGACCGGCAAGTCCCAGCGCAGGGCTGCCGGCACTGCGGAGGGGCTCTGGCGTTGGAGCATCCCTGCCGCGGCACCGCCGAGGATGCGCCGCAGCCGTCGGCTCGGCTCACGGCACGCGGCCGTCACGGCGAGCATCCTGCCACGGCGGGTGAGCCCAACGCTGCGGACCCCCGGCGATCGGCAACGGCCCTTTGCAGCGTCGTCCCCAGGTGCCGTGGGATGCTGCGCAGACGGGCTTCGGCTCCGGGGGGGAGTTTGGAGGCAGCAAACCGCCTGCAACGCCGTCTGCCCCAGCGGCACAGACCACGCTTAGGGCACAGCCTGCGTGTAATGCTGGGGAAAACGCCCGCAATAAGAGATCCGCGTGTCTCCCCAGCTGCTCATGGACATGCTTGGACAGTTGGGAAGGTCTGGGGAGGGTGTTTGGGTGGGGGACACAGCGTTTTGGTGGAGCCACCCCTGGGTGGATGGAAGCGCTCCAGGCTTCCCCAGCACCAAATTGGAGCCCTTACACCGCACTGCCCCGTATAAGGATGGAGCCCATCATCACCCCCAGAACTTTTTTCCCAGGGCGGGGAAACTGGGGTCCTGGAAAACACCAGTGAACTTTAAAAAAAAAAAGATAATAATCAAAATGACATCACTCTAAAGAAAAAGGAAGGAAGGTGGGAGGACGGGGAGGGGAGCAGCCGGGGCAGGGAGCTGTGACAGCAGAGAAGCGCTGGTGCTGTGCAGGAATTAATGAAGACGCGGTGCCCGTCTCCCACCCTACCGTTCGGCACAGTTGTCCTGGCAACGGAAGACTGTCATCTTCTTGTAGTCAAAGAAGGACACGCCGCGCAGCGTTCGCCGGCGAGTGTTGTCCACGTAGCAGCCGATGTATCTTGCTGGGGTGGGGGGGGAAGGAGAGGGGGGTAAGAACCAGCCGGGGCTGAGCCCATCGATTCCCACCCCCCTTCTTTTGATTTTTCCCTGAATAGGGATGCGCAGCAACGCACCCTGTTCGTTCGCTTTAGGAACGCACGCCCTGGGTACAACGTGCCCCTGCAAACGCTGCAAGGAAAGGCGGGTAAAGCCCAGAAACACCCACTATGGATAAAAAGGATGCTGTGGCTCTGCACCGAGGCATCTCCTCTCCGTCCTCTTCCTTCCCACCAGCCTCAAAACGGAGCAAAGTGGCTCCAAAAAGACACGAGTTACAGGGTAAAACAACCCATCCCCTTCACTCTGCCCTGCCAGGAACACAGGGGTGGCCAGAATGGAGAAATACAGTTTAAAACAAATTTTCTTCAGCCAGTAGCTCATTTTCCCCAGCCCCAGACATCCAGGAGGAGGATATCTGCCCGGCACTAACACTTGGCAAAGTAAAGGCTGATGCCTCTGTCGAGAGCAAATGAAGATGCCGATAGACAGGGAATAAAGCTGAATAAATAGTTAGCATGAAATCATTTATTTGACAAATGTAGCCTTTCCCAATAATCTGAAAACAGCCAGCTCCTCGCCCGCATGCCCGTCGCGATGCTCCGTGTTCAGCCGCAGGCTCTCATTAGGGGTGAGATGGTCCATGAGCCATCCCCAGGCAGTGCTGCACCCCCAGCACCCACCCTGTCCCTGCTCAGTCTCCTTGTTGGGTGCCCTCGTTAGTGCCCTCGTTAGTGCCCTCGTTAGTGCCCACCCCTGCTCCCACCTGCACATTTCCTGCAGGGAAGATGTTTTGCCCTGACGTAGGGATGCGGCGCTGGTGCAGGGATGCTCAGCATCCTCGCTGCCACTGCTGCCAAGGAGGACAGGGGGTTTGGGAGCTGGGGGATTAGCCATCCGGTAATCAGCTAACGAGGTGCCCATTAACGTGTTCTTGCAGAGGATGTGCAGGTTGGCCACCCAGTGCGGGTGCCCCAGGGACCAGTGGCCGGGTCTTACTGGCCCGTGGTCAACGGCAGAGCTGGCTTGGAATCCCAAACCGGTCTGGTTCACCTCGCTCCCTGTTTCAGGTACGCATCCTCGATGAACAGAACAGCAATCTTTCACTTTTCGTTATCCTGAAATATCTGCCGCACTCTCAGGCACCTTCTGCAGGATGCTGGCACAGGGCGACCCTGTCCTGGAGAAATCCTGGAGCCCGTGCGGTGGCCACTGGCCTCTGCCTTTGAGCTGCTGCTGCAGAGTCCCAGCGTGGGGACACAAAAGGAGAGGCTCCTGTCCCTTCAGGGCCCCCGGATCCCAAGCCAAGGAATTGCTTTTCCCAGCACCAAACAGCTCTCGAGCTGTGCACCCTCAGGGCTCTGGCCCCAGCACCCTGGCCGAGCGGCTTTGGGAAAGCGCCGGGATATCCAGCAGGATATCCCGGGACGGGGCAGGGGCAGAGGTGAGGGCTCCCCTGCTCTGGTCAAGAGTGAAGCCATGGCTTTGGGCAAGCAAGGCGCATCTTCCAGAACATGGTTACCACCTCGTGTCTCTCCGTCCACCTCCACGTCTCCAGCCCCCACCAAATTCCCCCTCTCATAGCAGAGCATCTCCACGGGTGCCGCTCCCATACCAAACCGCACTACGGGATAACACTTCTCATCTCCTCCTTGCATTTTGCATCTGTTGGGGGGTCCCTGAACCAACTCCAGGTGTACGCCCCATCGATGGTCTGCCCCGCACGCAGACCCCCCACCCTCCCCGCCACGCCGCAGACCCCACCAGCGCCGCAAACCGCCCTCTCCAAGCCAGCCCGGAGGAAGGCGGAGGAGAAAGATTGAGAGAAATGTGCCTGATAACTTTAACCACCAAAGAGTCGTAACTCGTTGCTCCCAATTACTCTCAGCGTAACGCGGCATTTCCGCAGCGCTGAGCAGGTTTCAGCAGGTCAGCTCGTTTTGGCCATGACAGATCTAACCGGTGCAGGATTACTCCAGTCATTTGCACAGAGCCGGTGACTGATGTGCATTACCTTCAATCCATTGCTCTTGACATATGCGTGCTGCAACTTATTGGGAAGGCAACTGGAATAATTAGGGAGATACGAGGACAATAAGTGAAGGAAGAGTGAGCAGGGAGAGATGCCGAAAGGCAGGTGGTGGGGTTAGGCACAGCTTGCGGGAGGGTGCTGAGCAGCGAGAGGGGGACCTGCCCCAGCACGCAGCTCTCACGGGGCCAAGAGGAATTTCGGAGCACATTGGAAACACGCGTGTGAACAGACACGCAGATCCACCCAGCAACAGCCATTAAATTCCCCAAACCTCTCACTCTTTCAGGAGCTAGGCTGGGCACTGGGGCCGCTGGCGCTGCAAATTCATTTACAGCTTAACGTAAAGCTTAACGTAAAGCTTGGTCTTCCAGAGAGCACCGCAGCTCTCGGCCGTGGCGCAGCGTGTGCGCACGAATCGCTTTGGCGCTGGGGTCCCTGTCGGGCGCGGGCACAGGGTGCAAGCAGGAACCCCCTGGGCGATGCGCCCGCTCAGCCGGTGACCCCACTTGCAGTGAGCCGGACCCCACAACGCTGCCCCGACCCACGGGCTGCACCCAGGGCTGCTCCCCTGCGCCGGCAGCAATCGCTCGGGGTCACTCATCACCCTCCCTGGCACGGCTGGTCCGCCCGTCCATCCTCCCTCTCTGCAGCCCCAAGCCCCTCGCCAGGCTCTCCCGGCACCCACCGCCCACTTTTGGCAAGCTCAAGGCAGTGCAGAAGCGTTTTCGCAGGGCTGTGCTTGAAACAAATACCTGCCCTCCATTTTCCAGCCGGTTGATCAAAAGCCTCACGCGGGGTGCTGAGCCCTCCCAGCCCCACGACGCTCCCTCTGCAGCCGTCTGCCCCACGCAGCACCCATGGCTCGCCGGCGACGGGGCTCACCCTGGCGGTACCGATACGAGTCCGGCACGTGGGAAGGGAAATGCTCCATGCGAGCATGGGAAAGAGCAGGTGGATATTGGTGGCAGCAGCTTTTAAACTAAAAGAGGGGAGATTTAGGCTAGATCTGAGGCAGAAATCCTTCCCGGTGAGGGTGCTGAGGCCCTGGCACAGGGTGCCCAGATAAGCTGTGGATGCTCCATCCCTGGCAGTGTTCAAGGCCAGGTTGGATGGGGCTTTGGGCAACCTGGGCTAGTGGAGGGTGGTGGGACTGGGTGGGCTGGGAGGTCCCTTCCCACCCAAACCAGGCTGGGGTTCTGTGATTCAGGTGGGGTGCCTCATGCTGAGCACCCCTGGGACAACTGCACCGGTGTCAGAAGACATAGGGACATCTTCAGCTGCGTGCCGGGGGTGGCCAGTCCCCCGTTCCTCACGGCGTTGTTTGCTCGTGTGCCTCGGGGGAGCCAGCCCTGGCTGGGAAGGGCCGGAGAGGTCCAGCGCAGGACCGGAGGTGGCCGTGGCAGAGAGGAAGCCATTCCGGGCACTGGGCCGGTGCTTGCTCCCCCCTGGCTTCACCCTCCAAAACCGCCCTCGGATTCGAGGCAGGGATGCGCCTTCGCACGGGGGGGACAGATGAGCCAAATTCGTTCCCCGGCAGACGGGACTGCCCTCCACCCACACCCTGCCCTGACCCCGGGGCTCCACCAGCGCGGCCGGGAGAAGGAGGAGGAGGAAGAGGAGGAGGAGGAAGGAAGCACATCGCCCCAGCAAGCCAGAGCCGCACATCACGCTAACTAAACCAGAGCTGATTTGAGGAGCAGTATTCCCTCTGGAAGGATTTCCCATGGCAGAGCCTCCACAGCCACCTCGTTAAGCCGTCCCCTGCTTAATTACCGCCGCTGTTAAAATCCGCCTGCTCCCGCCAGCCAGCGCGGGGAAGCAGCGGGCACTTTGGGGAGGAGCGGGGGAGCGAGGCGGGTGCTCAGCACCCGTCCCCCAAGGCTCTGCCAGCCCCGCAGGCATGCCGGGCACGCCGGGCTCGGGAGATTTCTCAAAGTGGAGGAATTTCTCCGCACCATCCTGCTCGGGAACTGCCAAGATGCTGGGGAGGTGGCACTGCATCCCCGCCAGCTGCCAGGGCCGTGCTGGCTCCCGCTAACCGCTGCCCACGCCGAGCCTTTCCGCGTGAGATTAAAAAGGGGAAAGACGATATTCCCAGACCACCTAGGAGCAGCTACAGCCGGCGCTGCCTGAGCCCAGCATCCCTTCCCCGTCCCTCGCAGCCCCCGCCGTGGCCGGGCGCGGGGAGGCGGCGGTGCTGGCAGAGGTTAATTGCGGTGGACGCGTTGCATATGGCCGGGGACAGGAGCGCTGCTTGGGGTTTTTTACGGTGACTGACAGCTTGGGCTCGCGAACCATCTGGTGAGGATTCACGAAACGTCAATTCACATTAATGGAGCAACGCGGCCACACGCCGCTCCCGGAGACCCCTCTGCGCAGGGGCACGACGGGGAAACCCCCGTTCGTCTCATTTTAGCATGAGAAAGTCCCTTGAGCACCACAAGCCATTTTTCCTCCTGCTTCCAAGCCTGGACCGTGCAACTTGCCCGGAGCGACCGTGAGCGCAGACCTGCTGCGGGGCCGGCGGCCGAGGAGGAGCCCCCCACACCCCCCCGGGAGCAGCCTGGGTTGGGGGGGACCGAGCCTGGCTCAGCATGGTGACCCCTGTGAAACCCTCAGTTTGCCACGGGGTTGGGCGCTCCTGCTTCTCCCCGAGCCACGCACCTCCTGCTCCATCGAGGCTCCCAGCCCGGGATTCCCAGGGAATTGCAGGTGCCAAGCCCCACGGAGCAGCTCCCGAGCAAGCCCGGCTTTGGGGCACAGGCTGGCTCAGGCAAAGCAGCTTTCGAGGGCTCCGGGGCTCCCCACGGCCGTGCATCCCCCCACCAGAGATTTTGCCCACCCTGGGGCTCGGGAGAGGGGAATGAGCGGCGAGAGGCAGAGAAGAGCCCGGCAGCATCCCAACACCACTCCAGCTCCGATTTTCCTCGACCAGCCGACGCTGCAGCTCCTGCCCTGAACGCCGAGGCATCCAGCACGCCGCTGCTTGCAGCTGCGCACCACCGGAGCGATAAGCTGGATTGGTCCTTCTCTTCTGGCCAGCCCACTTTATGAACCACAAGCAATCGTAACGGCTTGCCCAGCAGCTGAAGGTGCGAGATGCTCCTTGGCGGGGTGCGTTTGGGTGAGGTTTGCTGGCACCGGGTGCTGGTGGGTGCCAGGGAGGGAGGCGATGAGCTGGATAACCCCTGGGATGCCAAAAGCCTTGATGGGCGGCTCTCAGCCACCCAAATTCCGAGCGAGCGGAAGGCAGCTCTGTCGGCATAGAGCTGCCTTCAGGATAAATAGATGGCATTTTAAAAATCAATGAGAACTACTACATTCGCTTATCCTCGTTCATTAATAACGGTCCTGCTCGACAATACACCGCGCACCCCAGGCAGCAGCCAGGCAGGGATCTCCCGGCTTGAAAGGCCAAACCCCAGCCCTGCCTGCACCCCTGCCTGCCTGCACCCCTGCCTGCACCCCTGCCTGCACCCCTGCCTGCAAGGCAATCGCAGCCAGCCCCTGCCCGAACACCCCAGCAATGCAAACAACAGGCAACAAATCTGGTTTTAGCGGTCATCGGGGCCAAGGGAATTACAACTGAAATTGGCCTGGGGTACAGCCAAAGGAGGGGATGAAGACGGGGTGCAGCCTCTCCCCAGCTGGCACCCCCAAAAGCACCCGTCCCAGCAAGGTGCGACTCGGAGCTTGGTGATGCGCAAGCGGGAAAGAGTGAGAACGGAAAAATGAAAGTGGATTCTTGGTACCTGGGGAGGGAGGAAGGAGGGGAAGGAGGGAGGAGATCTTTCTGGGAACATCCTCTGGACCAGTGATCTCCAAAGCGGGGTGCTGCACCCCAAGGGATGCGCGGGGCAGTCTGTTGGGGTGCGGGAAGAAAATCTTAGGGCTCGAGTAGCACGTGCGTATGGTTTATAAATCCCTAAATACACATTAACCGGGGGGGCGCGTGCTCAGAAATTTGTTCCTGGTAGTGACGCAAGACCAAACCAGCTCGCAGACCACTGCCCCCGGCGCAGGAGGCTTTTCCCGGGAGAAGCCACGAGGAGGGACCCCCCACCCGAACACGTGTACCCCCAGCCCTTACCTCTGTCCTCCTCCTTCTCGCGGCCGCTCCTGCCCCTGAGCGCCCGGCTCCGGGTGCTGCCGTAGTCTCCAGCTTTGCCCCTCTCCGCCGGTTCCTTGGAGGTGCTTTTGAACCACGGGCCGTGCCGCCGTCCCACCTCCGGCATCGTCGCTGCCGCCTTGAAGCCGCGGCTCAGCTGCATCACCCCCAGGTAGGGCAGCCCCGGCCCCTCGCTGGCCCCGGGGCCGCGCTGGTTCCCCGCCACCGTGGGCTCCCCGGCGAAGCCCGAGTGCAGGAAAACCAGGCTGCCGGCCGCCAGGTAGAGAGCCAGCAGCGTGAAGAAACGCACGGGTTTTCGCCGAAAATACCGCTGGAGTTTTACCAATAATTTGGCCATAGCGTCTTCATCCCTTCCCCGGCAGCCGGCGCCGCGGGGGAGCTGCTCTCCGGCCCCAGGGATGCTCCGAGGGGGGGGGTTGCCCCCTCCCAGGCTGGAGGTGGCTCCGGGGGGTACCGGGGGAGCAGATGGGTGCCCCGAAAGCGTGGTGGGGGCTGCAGGGTGAGGCCGTGCAAAGCTATTGCCCCACTCTATAAAAAGTCCGGGAGGGCTGGGGAAGGCAGCGGGGGCGGATTTTGAGCTGCCCCCCCCCCGGGCCGTGCGCAGGGCGGGAGTTTCTCCAGCGCTAACCGTCCCCGGTTTATTCTTCTCCCGGCAAAGTCCCCCGGCCGTGCCCCAGAGCCTCGGCTGATGGAGGGATCATGTTAAGGTAATCGAGGGTTTGAAGGTGATTTGAAAGCCGATCAGCTGACGCAGCTCTTCTCGCTCGCCTTTCCGCTCGGCGGCCCCGGCTCTCGCAAGCATCTCGCTAATGGCAACGGCACCGTCGCCCTTTCAGACAAAGAATGAAAAGTCCCTGGACGCGTCTCGGGGCCTGAAATGCTGACTGGGACCCTTTGTCTAACGAAGCCCCATTCATCTCACTCCCAGGGCAAAAAATTTCCACCTGCAAATCAAAGAGAAAGGCACGCTTAGGAAAGCACCCCAGGACGCGAGGAAGATCGCGGTCCCCGTCCTCCCACGGGGCGAGGAAGGATGCCCGGGGTCTCCTTCGCCTTCCAGCCCTGCGGAGGGGCAGTTCGACCTCCCCCCGGCACGAGGACGCGGGACAGGCGGCAGCCGTCGGTGCAGCAGGAGCGATGCTGGCTGCCAGCAGCCCGGGCTTGGGGACAGGGATGCGGGGTGCAGGATTGGTGCTACAGGACGGCCCTGGGGCACGTGGAGAATTCCGTTCTCCAGCCGGCACCGAAGGGCTGACCATCCCCGTTCGCACCCTGCCAGCCGGGACGGCCACGGTGCTGCCCCGGGAACGCCAGGACCCCTTCATATCCCCCCCCCCAGGGGCTTTTCTCTCGGGCTGGGGGGGGATTTCTCTCCCCCAAAGCCCCCAGTGATGGAGGATTCGCTCCAGCCCTGCCCGGGACAACGCCAGGTTTGCCGGTGGGGCTGGCTTCACGGTGGGAAACACCGCTGCCACCGCGCCCCGACGGCACATCGGCGGTGGCGGGGACGGCCCCGTGCCCGGGGTGTGCTGCCTGTCACGGACTCGTCTTATTTTAGGAAAGGAGACGAAAATAAATGGAAAGACAAAGTGCCATTAGTTTAATGGCCTCTATGTTCCTGCCATCTGTCTTCAGTTGATTAAATAAAAAATATTGGTGGAACATATGGCATGAATTATACATAAATATTTTAATTTGGGTTCCCAGAGTGGTTATTCAAATACCTCTGGCTCTGCCAGGTGAACTTCTGTGGAGCTCAGCGCTGGGCAGGCTACATGGGGCAGATCGCTGGTGGGGCACGAGCCCCTCGGGCTCCCCCAAACCACCCCCTCCCCGGCCACGCTTGGGGCCAACACAGCCTGAGTAAAGGCTGAGTAAACTCGGAGTAGCAACTGAGCATAGGAGACTGCTTGCCATTCGGGCTTTTGCATCCGCAGGCACCTCTGTGGCAGGATGAAGGCGCAGGCAGCACCCAGGCACAGCCAGGGTGGGTGGTCCAGCACCCATCGCGATGGGCGAGCATCCCCCAGCCCCGCGGTCCCATGGACCCGTCGGCGCTTGGCCGCTGTCCCGCGCTCCCTGGCCGGCGGCCATCGGGGAAGGGCCGCTCCGTGGGAACTCATGGCAGCACGAGCTGCTCTTCTGCACTTCCACCCACCTTCCCAGGGTGTTATACGGGCGCTGAATACGGGGCGGTTTGGGATGCTATCGGGGTGCAAATGGGACGGCCCCGGGGCTGTCCCTGGCCCCCAGCATCCCCGCTGCCCCCCTCCCTGCTCCCCGCCTGGGCTTGGTCCTGCCGCGCTATGGCAAGGAAGCTCGGCATATAAAGAAGGGGCTTAAATTACTATCATTAAGCCATCTGGAGCTCATCCTTCTCCATCATGAACTGCGGAGTCGCAGGTCAATTACTGCACATTTGCATATATTCCATTAATGCTTCTGCTAATTGTCTGGAGGAGATAATGCGTTCAGCTTACGGCTCCCTCGCTGGCTCCGGTTTACAAACAGCGAGTGTGGCAAACAGCCGGCACCAACGCTCCCCGTATCGGCGGAGGCTTGGGACATCGCGGGGGGGGCTGAGTGGGGGTCCCCACCCCACCCTGCTGGTGGACACCCAGGATGGGGGATGCCAGCAGCACCCCACAACGCTGCTCCGTGCACCCTGCCAGCCTTCTCCGTGTTGTAAGGATGGATCCACCCCCCTTGCTGCCTGCACCCCGTCCTGCCTGCACCTCGTGCTGCCCGACCGGGCTCGGGCTCTACCTCCCGCAGGCAGCGGGGCAGCTCCTGCCCTTCACAAGCAGAGCCGGCGGCAGCCCAGCCTGCGGCGCGGCTCGAGGACAGCAGTGACACACTTTACCAGGCAAATTAACGAAGCTAACGGGGACATTAATCAGCCAGCACGGTGCAGCTTCGTTAGACTGGGTTTTCGTCGGCTGCTGCAGGCCGGGAGCCACGTCTGCTGCCTCGGCGCTGGGACAGCCAGGATGCGGAGGGGATTTATTCCCCAGCCCTCGCTCGGTTCTTACCCGCTGTGCCCAGCCGCTCCCGGCTGCGGCGGTCAGCAGGGCTCTGCTCGGGTCCCAGGGGACGGATCCAGCCCCGGGGAGTCGCGTGGCTGGAAAGGTCCCCCCGGCTGGCAGCACCAGGGCTGGGGCATCCCTCCCTGCTCCCCCAGACCCCCCCGGGCACCCAGAGCCGCAGCACGGCAGAGCCGAGTGGGGGCATTTCCCAGGTACTTTCCACCAGCTGAGATGGAGGGGGCTGGTTCCTTGCCTACCCCCACCACCACGCTCCTACCAGGAGCCGAAATCCTCGTCCCGGCAGCGGGATGCCCGGCTGAGCGCTGCTCTGCACCCAACCCACCTCCCTGCGCGGCGGCAGCAGCACGGAGGCCGGCACAAAGCCGGTGAGCTCTGCCCGCAGGTTTGGAGCTCTGCAATTACCTGCTGCGGGGACGAGGAAATCCTCATTAATTTGCAAGGTTTATCTTACCCCCCCCCCTCGAGCAGAGCCGGTGCGTGGGGAGGTGGGCACGGATCCCGAGGGTGCTCCACCGAGCAGCGCGAGCATCTCTGCGACCGCTCGTGACCGGGATGAATGAAGCGCCGATAAATTATACATTTGGGTCTTGTCTCCAAATTGCTCTGCAATTATTGAGCACCAAGGTTCAGTTGCCTTCAAGCACCACCTCACATCTGACCACGGCAAAACACACTGAAGGGCTCACGTGGTTCCCCCAGCACAGGAGAACAATCAGCCCATTAAAAACAGCAAATTAACGAACACAAGAGTTCCATTAGGAGGAGAAGGCGACTGAACTATCCAATTTCATCACATCATTAGCATTTCTTATCAGAGGGACAGGGAAAGAATAGGCCTTTAAAATACGGAGGGATGGATGGAGTCTAATGACCGCGACAGGGCGACGTGCCCTGGGGCCCCTGTCCCGCCCGGAGGGCTGCTGGGTCCCATGGGGCAGAGCACAGCCCTGCACCCTGCTGAGCACCCCTGGGTGCACAGCACAGCTTCCCCCAAAAAGGTCTCTGCTGAGGTCCGGAACCGCGGGGGTGCGCGGAGCCAGTGCAGGACGCCGTGCGCAACGTGCAATGCCCAGCGCGTGGCAGGCAGGACCCAGCTTATCTTATACAAGATCCAGTGCACGGCGTGCTCCCCGGACCTGCTGCCACCCAAAAGCCACCCGCTTTGGTGCGGGGACCACATGCTTTCTCAAAAAGCCCCGTATCCCTCCGTCCCTGCCCTTGGCTCCACGGGATGCCGGCAATGGGCGAGTGCTGCCGGCGCAGAGCAGCTCCTGCGGTTTCACACCCTCGTGCCGACGGCACCAAGCGGTGACACCAGCGCGAATGGGGCGACGGGCACCCTTGGTGCTGGCATCCCTCGCGCCTGGCAGCCTCCATCCCTAGGAGCGTGCTGCTCGGGAGCGTGGCACGGCTGCCTGGGCAGAAGTTGGGCAGCCCGAGCTCCCAGGGAAACCTGCCGTCGTCTTCGTCAGCCCCGAGAAAACGGATTCTCACCCTTTTTCGCTCTTCAAAACAGAAGCAGCAAATGAGACGCATCAGGCTGAACGTAAATACCATTACTGCTGGGAAAGAAAATGAACCTGGGATGTTGAAACTCAAGGTTTACATGGGAGCAGGGCATGTCTGGACTATCCGATGTATCTCCCCCCGAGCAGCCAGCACCCCCCGACTGCCTCTTCCAGGGGCGAGCCGAGCTCACCGAGCACCCAGCTGCCTCTAAATCGAAGCAAAGTCTATTTATTCAGCTGCTCCCTGCTTTAATTTCGCTGAGAAACGTGTTTGTGCATCCCCTCCGTCGGGAGGGGTGCGCAAGGAAGGTTCACGTGTGCTTAAAAACAGCTGACTCGGCAGCTTTCCGAGTGTCGCAGCAAGCGGTGGCTGCTCCGTCCCTGCCCGGGAACAGGGCTCACCCCAGGGTGCTGCTCCGGAGCCAGCACCTCTTCCTCGGTGGTGAGATGCTCCCCAGGCACGTGCTTCCCTGGGGAGCTCTTAAATCCCTTCCGTAGGCCAAACCACCAAGACGTGCGAAGGAAAAAGCTCTTCTTTGGGATTTATTGGCTTGATTTGTAAATCCAGAGCAGGACTTGCCCATCTGCTGATAGATTTTTGTGCAGGATTTCCAAGCGTGTTGGAGGGTTTGTAAATCTTCCTCCTCGCTGGGAATCGATGGAGGGGTTTAGACCGAAATTAGGCAGCTGACTTTCTCCCTTACGGACAAAACCTGATTTTTTAAATATTCCGGAGAAGATTTATCGACAGTCTCAGCACGTGCCCGGGGCGAGGGGAAGCCACAGCCGCAAGCTCAGCTGGGCACGAAGCACCAAGCTCGGGAGGTATCACAGATCCTTCAGTCCGGAGGGACGAGTCTGCCCCAGACTAATTGATTAATGTCTGTAAAAGGCCTCAAGCTCCACAGAAACAGGGCTGTGCTAATTGCACAGCCTCCAATTAGCACTCCCTCCACTCTCCAGAGGACGAAAACTCGCCGTGCACCAGCCTGTTTCTGCAAGGGCTGAGTTATAAATAAACCCCGAGGCACCGGGCTGGATCCTGCCCTGCCTTACTTCAGCGCGCTGAGAATGACCAGCCAGAGCTACGCAGAAGGGCTGTTTTATCTAGCCAAGCTGATTTAAGTAAGTTTAACCCCGTTTTTAAATATCAACATTTGCTGTTGAGCTACCCGGGATTGCAAATTCCCAGGAATCCCACCCAGGGGATGCCGATCCCCACCCCGACCCCGCAGCCATCGGACGGCACAGGGCAGCGATTTGCTACGGGGCAGAGCAGGGAGTCCCGAAACAAATCCAACCCGGGGTGCAGAAAGGTCGTGCAGCCCCGGATAACAAAGAAATGCAGTTGCCTTCAGGCCACTGATTTCCAGGTAATCCCACCTCCGCACGGAAGCTTGCGGGGCTCCGCTCGCTTCATCCCGTATTTTGCTTTGCAATGGCCCAAGCGGAGCCGAAAAGGGGTGGGGGTGTTTGCCTCGCGCTCTGTTCCTCTGCATGCAATTACATCAAAGCTCGTTCCAGGCTCTTGTAGGATGAATTCCCCTTGCAAGTGTGAAAGTGGCTCATAAAGAAAAATGTTTTAAGCCATGAATCATTTAAAAAGCAAGCGCCACAATGCCGAAGGCAGAGAAGGAAATAGCCGTGTATTCTGGAGGTTTAAGCAGGCGGAGGATACCGGGGAATCGGTGGGATGATTTAAATGAGCCGGCACAGCAGAGATGCTGCAGCCCTTGTACCCGGTGTCCCCATCCTGGCTGCTGAAATGCACCCTAAATTACAGCATTATTATTATTATTATCTTAATTAATCTGCAACAATCCCAAGCACGTGTGTTACCTGACTCTCTCCGTCAGCGTTCTCCCATCAGCCAGTACCTGGGTTTCCTTTGGCAGAGCCGGAGAGCGTTTGTGGAAGGAGCGGGGAGCTCCCTCGTTTGCTACAGTGGCTAATTGCATTTGGAGAGCCACGCACAGGGCGGGCGCTGGGGAGCGGGCAGGATCCATCCTTGCTTTCAGCAATAGAAACGAATAACCCAGCACCACCCTCACCCACCGCATCCCCGCCAGCCCTGGCATCCCTCCTTGAGCATCCCCGCCGCCGGCGTCAGCGCCGTCCCCACGCGCAATCCTGAGAAACCTCTGTTTCCCCGTTATTGCCACATTTTTCCTCGCGAGGCCAGAACGGGAGCTTCACTTGGAGTGAACAGCGTCAGGCGTGTGTCGGTGGTGACATACAGCGGTGTTTGGGAGAGATCACCCCGGGGAGGTCTTGGTGACGCTAAGGGATGCTCCCGGACAGCCGCGGGGGCTGCGCTCCCTCTCCCGCTTCTTGCCATCCTTGCCCGTGGCACCCTTTCGACATTTAAGCCCTGTGAAAAAGGTGATTTAACTTCATTCAGACAACACTGTGTATCTGTAAATGGGCTTAACCTAATGAGTTTTAATACGTATTATGTTCTAGGTATTTTATGCCCAGTCTGCAAAATCCAGTTATGGTTTTCAGTAAGACTTAGCGAGCCGAGACATGCACCAGAGGGAATGCTCACTCACACAGGGCTGCTCCGAACTGGGCGAGGAGGAGGAGGAGGAGGGTGGGAGGAAGGCAGGGGCTGTCCCCCAGGGAGGCACAGCTGGATCCCAGCCAGCTGCCAGCTCAGCAAAGCCTCCCCGAGCCTGCAGCCTCCCCCGGCAGCCGGGGAGGACGAGGTTTAAGATCTAAGGGCTGGCCTCTTTCAGATGCAATGCAGGCGCTGGCCAAGCCGGGGAGAGGACCGCCGGCTGCGCTGCACCAGGCAGGGCCACCACCGTCCTGCGGTGGGGAAGGCAGCGGGCAGCCAGCCCTGCAGCCAGCCCCGAGGGGGGATGCACAGCCCCCCGTGCCCGTCTGAGCGGGCTGCTGCTCTGGAGGAGGCACCCACCGCTCGTCCGTCCCAAAGGCCCCCCCAGCCACTCCGGCAGCTGGCTGGGCCGTATCCTGGCGCAGGCAGAGGGGACAGCGCGGGCAGAGCTCGGGGACCCGCTGGCTCTGTGAGCATCCTGGCTATCTGGGTGTGCACGGACCCCCGCTCCGTCCCCGCCGTGGTGGCAAAGCAACCCCACGCTGCAGCCACCGTCGCAGCCGAAGCCTACGGGCTCCTCGTTTCAGAGAAAGCCGTGATGCTGCTAGTTTTCCCTCTTGTGCTTAACGGTGAGGAACAAACCCCGCAGCCAAACCGCAGCGGCCAAGCGGCCTGGTTTTATCCCGAGGTTTTGAGCACTGGAGCCAGTCCTGGCTCCCGGCTGCACAGGAGGTGATGAGACTCAGGTGCCAGGGGCCAAAGGGAGATCCCCCCGGAAAAACCCAGGCGCACCCCACCAGCAGCACCTACAGGACCCCCCCCTCCTGGTACATATAGCGGCATAGATCCCATATAGACCACGATAAGGTCCACGGGGGCCATCAGTTGGGAGCTGGGAGGTGTGACCCCCCCCCCCAGGGGGGATGCGCCTCAGCCCCACCAAACCACCTTCCGCGGGTGCTATGGGAGGGCCCGGCACGTTCGGTCCGTGGTTAATCCCCACAAGCCTCCCAGGCGGGGAAGAGCCAAAACTAATTTGCCTGTAAAGCCCATGCTCAGCTCTTGCGGGTCTCTGCCACGGAGACTTCACTCAGCCCTCGGTAATCTGGGATTATACGCAGCACTGGGGCAATTAAGAAAAACAGCTTTTCAAGCAGCAGACAATGCCTTCTGCAGCCTATTTAAATTAATATACTGGGAAAGATTATTTCTTGCAGCCCTTGGTTTAAAGCCTCCTTTCCCAGGGGGCTGATTTCTTTCTTTTCCTGCACACCCAGCAGCATTGCATCCTGCTGCACGAGGGAGGTGGAGGCCCAGTTTGGGAAGAGATCCGCCTTTCCCACGAAGGCTGCAGGCTCCGGGAGGGACCGGGGTTACCCTGAGCCCAGCACAGAGGACAGACCGGGCTGGGACCGGGTGGCCAGGACGGGGGACAGTGACCACCCCTGCTTGTCCCCATGGGACGGGGGCATCGCACAGCAGCCGTACCCCCCGCCAGTTCCCGCGGCAGCGCTGCCAGACCCCTGCGCATCGCGGCTCACCGCAGAAAGCCCAGCACATCGCAGGCTCTTTTTTGGAGCGTCGCACTGGAGCGCTTCCCACAATGAGCCAGCTGAGATGGAAACCCCCAGACCACTTCAGGGGCAGCATCCCCCGCAGCCCGGGGAGCGGTGGGCACTGCCCAGCGGAGGGTGAGCCCAGAGATCGCTGCAAATCCACAGAGAGAGCAATCGGTTCCACAGATCACATCCCAACCCTCTGATGTATTCCCCTGGGTCCTCCCACGTTGCCTAGGATCGTGCTAGTGAGAGCCAGCCCCTGCTCCCCCCCGCACCCCAGAGATCCCTGTCCCACCTGGGGCGATGGATGTCCCCGGCAGCGGGGTGGACGTCTCACTCCTCGCTGGGCAGCGCTGAACAGCAGGTCCCCCTGCCCCACGCTCGTCCCCCTGCCCCAGGCTGAGCTCCGGGCTCCAGGGGAGACCAGCACATCGCGAAAGAGGTACCAGAGCACAGAGATTTCTATCCCGGAGCAGAGCCAGCTCCCTGCACGGCTCGAGCTGATTGAGGACTTGGTAGTCCCAAGAGGAACAGGAGATTAGAAGAAGCAAAGATTTTCCTGGCATCTGCCGGCCAGCAGGGACCCAGCTGGGAGAGATGCTAAATCCCCAGAGAGGCAGGATCCCCCACGGGGCCAAGCTGGGAGGAGATCCTGCCTCAGCCCTGGGAAACGTGACTTCGGGTGGGAGCCTGGAGGGCTGGGGGTGCTGAGAGGCGGCCCTGGGGACCCAGCCCAGCCTTGCGTGGGGCTGCGTGGGGACACGGTGCTGGGCAGGGGCTTGGCTCCAGCGGGAGGCTGCAGTGAGCAGGAAAAGGAAATAGCGGTGAAGGAAATCTCGGTGTGGTGCGAGTGGAAGCCAGGGACGGGGTAACCCTGTCCCAGGCTGGCCGGAGCCCGTGGGCTGGTGACCAGGGTGAGAGCGTGGGCAGCTTGCCGTGGCGCTGCGGGGCTGGCGGCACCCCAGTCTGCTGCCAGGGCTGGGGAAAAGATCCCCGGGAAGGACGAGGCTTTTGTCTCGGGGAGAGGAAAAACAGCCGCACCCCCCAGTTTGGCTGCGAGGGGGATGAGGGCACCGTGGGGGCTTCCCCGTCCGCCCAGGCAAAGGGGCAGCACCAGGACCCCAACGCCAGATGTGGGCAGGGGTGAGCCGTGCCAGACCCAAGCACCTGCAGCCCTGCTGCCGCAGGCTGGACTCGCCTCCTCGGGCGCGGGGCTCTGGGAAAACCAGCCAAAAGCTGAGCAAAACCCCACGGGCAATTCTCCTGGCCACACACCGCTCCCCACCAGGCCTGTGCACGAGCAGCACGTACAATAACTAGTAATAACCGCTAATGAACCCCGGCTCGGAGGAATCCCTCGTGCTTAACGGCGTTGGGCGTAAGAAGGGCCAGCCGGCACTTGCCACCCGGCCAGGCGAGCGGTTTCCCGAGCCCAGGGAAGGAGCAGCCGTTACACAGGGTATCTCGGCACAAGTCCACAGAGAGGGGAAGGTTTCGGCACTCGCAGGCTGGGAAGGTGCGGGTGGGCTGGGGCCAGGCTGGGTGGGGGCACCCCGGGGCCGGGGGTTTTGGTCCCCGCTGCCGGACTGTGCTTCCTGGCTCCGGATTGCCGGGAAAGTTTATTTAATCCTGCCTTCAAGGGAAGAACTGGTTTATAATGCTCAGCTCAAGGTAACCTTCACGCGGTTCTCCAACTGCCTCTGCTTTTCCTGCACACATTTTTTTTTTTAACTTTATATTAAAATATTCCGATAAGTTGTCAGCATGGATATCGAAAGAAGAAACCAAATAGGGAAGATGCATTTGGAAGGATTTCCATCCCTCCCCATTTCCCTTGCCGAGATGCTCCTGCACAAAGTCTGGGGAGGAGGAGGAGAGCTCTCTCCCTGCCTGTCTCCCGCTCCTCTCCGAAGCAAGAAACCCTTTCGAAAGCAGCAGAATACAGAGCGAAAAATCTCTGCCAAGGCGAGAATTATTAACAACTCCTGCAAAGCATCCTTAACCCCTGGGGAGCCAGCGAGCTCTCCCACCTCCCCCCTAACTTCCCCGCACACGCAGCCCCCATCTTCCCACGCACATCCCTACCGAGCCGACCCCCGCTGCCCCCCGTTCGGTGCCGGGGTCCGTCTGTCCGTCCGTCCGCCCGGGCCCTGGGGCTCCCGCCGCCTCCCCCCTCCTCACTTCATGTGTTGCGCTTTTCACCTTTTTTTT
>VXBL01006907.1:1453263-1469619 GCA_013400195.1 Aramus guarauna | reverse complement strand
GTAGCAGACCCCAGCACTGCCCTCGCTGCCTCCTCGAGCCCACCGCCGCTCCTTCCACTTTCTTTTTTTTGTGTGTGCGTGTCTCTCTCTCCAGAGCCATTATTAAGCCCATTTCCCCCACAGCCAGGCTAAGCTGTTTATCGCAAACCTCCACCATTAGGTTAATGATTCCCAGCAAATTATTTCGTACACAGCCCGGTTCATCCAGAAAATGGAGCAGGAATGTTGACAGCTCGACCAGCTGCAGATCTCCGTGCCGTGCAGGATGGACGGCTGCCCGACCCGCGGGATGCTCAGCACCATTACACCCCTGTTTGATACTCCACGACATGCAACACACCCGCTGATGCTCAGGACCCCGCTCCCAGCTCCATCAGCACAGCTCAGCCCCGCAGAAACAGACCCACTGAAGAGCAGGGCTGGTTTCTGTCTCCCTCCACCCCAGCCTAGCACCGGTGTTTTCTTCTGGCACACGACTTATTCATCGGACTCGGGAGCATCCGGCTCTGTTTGACGCCGCAGGGATGGTTGGAGCTGACAGCAGGGATCTGTGAACCCGCCGCCCCTGCAGCTTCAAAGGAGCATTGCAGCATGGGGGGGCACCCTGAAATGGGGGGCACGAAGCAGCTTTGCTTCAGCAGCAGCCTCTGAGCTCCTGCTTCCCAGGCTGGAGGCCAACCCACCGGCTGTCCCACGGCCACCGCCTCTCCACAGGGACGTGACGCCTGCCTCTGCGCCTCGCGATGCCAGGAGCATCCTCCCAGCAAAGCCCCGGCCCGGGAGGAGCCCTGGGAGAACAGGAGGGGGCAAAGGGCAGGGATGCTCCGAGGCTCTCCTCCAGCATCGGGAGCACCTCTTGGACTACGGTGACCAGGACCTGGGGACAAGGTCTATTTGCCCACCAGCCCCCTTGGTGCTCCGTGTCCTGAAACCACCTCGTGTCATCAGCGACATCCCCGAGGACACGACATGAATTGTATCTCACGGTAGGCAGCCAGGAGGAGATTTGCTGTGCTGGCACCACGTCCTGGACCATGCCACTTGGCTCCCAGGGCTCCAAAATGCAGTTTGGTTCTTCTGAGAAGGGGACATGCCATGGGACTCGGGGTGCCCTTGGTCGTGGAGGGGGGGGGGGATTCAGTTTTCATCTTTCTGGGCCCAAATAGCGGCTGCTGTTGCTGCTCTGCAGCGCTGGCCTCGTTGGCATTCTCCAGCAGTGCTGCACGCCCGGCGGGACCGGCAGCCGCTGCAGAGCCTGAATTATTCAGCTCAAGCATGGCCCATTTGCTGATGGAGCAAGTGAGGACTCAGGAGCGGGACTGAGCACTCGGCTGCCTTGGGAAGCCGTTCCTTGGGTGAGCTCCCGCAGCAGTGCCCTGCCTCCCTCCCCGTGCCGTGCCGTGCGGGGCTGGCACGCATCCTGGTCCCCAGCCCCTGAGCTGGTCCATGGCACCGGCACAATGTGGGAGAAAGCCCAGGTCTGCTGGCTGGATGCTGCTGTCATGATCTCAGCAGCAATAGATCCAGGGCACCAGGCACACTTTGGCCTGATAAGTATCTGTCTAAAAATTATAAATAAAAAACTGGGAGGAAAAAAAAGATTTAAATAAATTGCTATATTTAAAAATGCCCTTTTCCACACTAATGCTTAAAAAGTCCCCCCGGTGCAGATGCGTGCCTTCCTCCCTTTCACAAATCCATCAGCGTTTAAGGAGGTGCAGATTTAGGTCACCACATTCCCAACCAGCCAAGGACTGACCTTTCCATGAGCTAAAGCAGAGCGATGGGTTTCCACCCCACCAAAGGTCCTGTCCCTCCAGACAAGCTGCAGGTCTGTCACCAGTGATGCCAACAGCAGGAAACTCCTGGGAACAGCCCCATCACTGCCCTGTCCTGGGATTGCAGCATCCAGGGATTGCTCTGGTCCCCAGGAGATGGAGCAGCAGCCACCACCAAACCCCACCCCAACCATCTTCACCCCAGCAGCCACCACCAAACCCCACCCCAACCATCTTCACCCCAGCAGCCCAGACCCACTGGTCCCCAGGGGAGAGGGACCGGCGCTGGGAGATTTCGAGTGGCAAGGATGAAGTTCAAGGTGGCCTTGGTGGCATCTTGGCACGTACCGGGTTGCCAAGCCCCAGCGTTGCTAGAAACGCTCTCAGCTCTCCCCTGGGATTTGTTGGGACGTGCCCGTGATGGGTGGCACAAAAAGGCTGAAAATCAATCCAGAGAGTATCTGCCTGAGCTGCTCATTCACCCAATTGCTTAAGTGCCGGGCGAACGTCACTGCGGCCCGATGGAGCTGGAAACGGTGCAGCTGGGAAGAGCGGCTTTAAAACCCATTTTTGTCAGCCTAATGCTACTAAAGTGCCTGGGAAGGGACAGCAGTGGCTGAGCCCAGCCCCGTCCACCTGCAGTCACCATAAGGGCACGTGTATCCCCAGCACCCTGGTTGTTCCCGAGTCCCGGGAGACAGTTGGTGAGCCCTGGCTTGCAGATGAAGACAGTTCCTCCATGCTAGGACGTGTCCCCAAGCCTTTCCCGTTGTCCCCAGGAGAATCCCACAGCAAAGCTCCTGGCTCACTCTTTGGAACGTGGCTCCTGGCTTTGCACTTGTGGAGGGTCCAGGGTTGTGGCTCGGCCGTCGTCACCTCTGCTGTCACCCTGGGGATGCCACCCCCTGCCCTGGGGACCGCGCGCAGATGGGAACAGCCTGCCAGGGCTGCTCCCCAAACCACAGGCGATGCCAGGGAAACTGCACCTCCAAATAGCTGCCAAAAGTCGGGAGGCACCACGTGCTCCCGATGGTTTTAGTCCCCACCTTTGCTGTCCGGACAGGGCTGAGCACGCGCAGGGAGGTCAGCGGGGAGCAGTAAAGGAACCGCTGGTTTCTGATTTATGCCGCAAGGCTTTTTCAAACAAGCATAATAAAACCACCGTGAATTGAACATCTCAGGGGCGAAAAAAAAAAAAAAGATGAAGGGGAGGGACGGAGCGGCTTTTCAAGCACCAGTGGCAGCCAAGGTTAAAGAGAGCTGTCAGGTTGGGGGGTGATGGGGGGGTGATGGTGGGGTCCTACCTGCGCTGCTGGGGCAAAGCTGGAGGCGAGCAGTGGGGCAAGCAGAGATGGTGCAGGATGGTCCAGCTTGGTTCAGTCAGAAGAAGGATGCGCGCCAGGCGGCCGAATGGCCAAGGTGACCCGCCGCGTCTCCTCTCCCCTGCCATTTGATGACTAAACCAACCTCCTGCCAGCAGCCTTCAAAGCCCCGTCCTGCCGTGTGCCGAGAGGCGCTGGTCCTGGGCCAGCCCCGTGCTCCGGTGCGGGTGTGCAGCCGAGCCTGGCACACGTGCAACCCCCCGGCACGCTCTGCTGAGGAGCCCCCCCGCACTCCCAGGGCTGGCAACACGCACAAGGCTTTTCATTAAGCTTTTGGCTTGACCCGTAGCACGACGCCCACGTCACCTTTCGCTCCCCCCGTCCCCAGATGCCTTTCGGAAGACAAGTCCTGGCCGGGGGTACCATAACCCCTGGGGTGAACGTCCCCCCCGTGCCCCAGGGACAGACCAGCATCCCCCCACCCATGGCTCTCCCACGCTCTTGAGTGCAGCTGGTTGGCTCCAGGGCAGTAATTTTTAACTCTATTTCAGCATAATTCCGTGTCTGAATTAAATGTCATTGCACTCCTCCTCCTCCTTCTGCACGCTGCCTTTCCCCGAGTTCCCCGTGTGGGATGTTGGCAAGTGCTTCAAGCTGATTAGGAAAAAAAAAAGCCATGGGAGATAAACTGGGACGAATAAACGTTGTGTTGCCACCGCCGGCAGCTGTTCCGATGGATGGATGGGTGGTCCCCATGCTGCCCCCCACCTCCCCGCACCGTCCCCGTCACGCTCTGCCCCAGGGACAGCAGCCAAAACCCCATCTGCCAGCAGCCGCTTCCACCAGCGCGGGAAACTTTGCAGCACCCTTGGTCGCTGCTGCAGGACCATGAGATGCTGGGGACTGGGAATGCATGGCATGGCCGATGTGTCCCCCCCCCAGCACCGTGCAGGTCCCCAGCCTGTTGCTCAGCATCTCCCCGGGCTGCCTGCAGCACCATCTGACAGGTATGCAGATTGCCAGGGCACAAATGCTTTCCCCGTGTCATTTTTCAAACGATTAAATACAAAAAGACCCAAGTGCAGCTCATATTTCAGTGTTAATGTTGCTGCCAAATATTATCACGCTGACGTTGCTTGTAAAACAAAAGCAATCGATAACGTTCTATCTCCGGGAGAGCCGCTCCGGCACAAGATTAGCTTGATGTGCACTGAGACGTGTTACCTGCACCCGCTGGCTCAGCACCAGAGCTCCGCTGTGCACCCCTGCACCGGGGACCTTCTGCGTTTTGTTTTCCCTTTTGCTGGGTTTTTAATTCGGCAGACCGTTAACGCGCTTTGCTTCGTGCTTCTGCTTTCTAATGAGAGCAGCACCCAGCAGAGCTGCAGCCCAGAGCAGCCCGTGGGTCAAGATGATTAATGATGGGGAGACCACTGGGTTTTTAGAAGTTTGCAGGTGTTTTTGTGGCCGGGAGGAAAGGTATTTCCCCAGGCAGGGAGGAGAAACCATCGGTTGGGTGGTCCGGCCAACAGCAAGCAGAGGCGAGCCCACGCCGGGCGCTCAGGACCCGTCGCACCCTCTTGCCGCTTTGAGCAAACACAGCCATAAAAACGGAACTGTTTGTCCGTTGCATACGAAAACTGAGCTCATGTCTCTGAATTATTCACGCTTGGCTCTCTTTTCACTAATATTAAAAAGCTGCTGTTGTGCGAAACGTTGTTCCTTTTATTACCAGACATTGTTCCAGATGGTTCTGCTCAAGCCCTTCGCTGAAGAGCAGGCTGGGGCTCGGTGTTTCTGTCCCTTTGTCCAAGCAGCTCACAGGGAGGGGAGAAGAAGAGGAGGTCTAAGGAAGGGGCCCAGGAGCATGGGGAGCTCTTTCTGTGATGGACAGTGCAGGTCTGCTGTGTGTCCTGTACCACCATCGTCTCCATCACTGGTCTTTGTCCTGACCAGCACATCTTCTCTGCTGGTTGGCGTGGGGAGAAGGTGAGGACCAGCCCGGGGTACACGGGAACCCCACGGCACTGACCAACACAGCAGGTCTGGTGGGTAAGAGCATCGCCCTGCAAGCTCAGCTTTACAAAACCTGCCCTCCGGGCCAGCCTTAAAACGCGGGTGGATCCACATCTTGTCGTGCAAAATGGGTCAGGGGGCTGGAAATGAGGGCCCCAGATCCTGGAATCATTTCAAGCCCATCTACAGGGGAAGTCTGGAGAGAAATCCTGGTCTTTGGGAAGACAGCAAGGCCAAGACTCCGGCTGTGGGGAGGTTTCCTGGCAAGGGAAGACACAACCTGGGGGTCCCAGCTTCTCCCCACCACGAGAGCAGAGGACTTCTTCCTGAGACAAGCCGCTTCGCTGAGCATCCCCCTGTATCTCCACCAAGATGCATTTGGGCAGCGGAGCCTCTGCAGCAGGGCGGCAGGACGTCCCCGGGCAGCTCGTGAGGACAGGATTACTTCAGGGTGATCCTGAGCCTCCTGCCCGGGATGCAGCGACTCGTACATGAAAACCACTGCATGTATGCAAACAGGTGGAAAAACAAAAGCTGGTGAGTCCAGACTTGCTAAAAACTGCTGCGTGGAGCAGACTGGATTCGGGGGCCTCAGGTATAAAGATATCCGTATATTCAATATATATATCATGTTTTGATCTACTTTTCTCCGGACTGTCGGAATAGCTTTCACTCAGGCAGGGTTTCCTGCCTGGTTTTCCTGCCTAGCTGTCTCAGAAAGCTTGGTTTTTCCGAAAGCTTTCCAGGGATGACAGCGGGTTCGCAGAGCCAGGCCGTTAAACACACGGGGCGAGCAGCAAAGAGCTGGGGATGAACGCGATGGCTGCAAGGCGAGGGCAGGGCTGGCATCACCAACGCCCTGTCCTCGGGCATCCTCGGGCACCGGCAGCGCTTCGGAGATAAGGCACATCGCTGGGACCCGCTGAATTCGGCCCCTGGAGATCCCACAACTGAGTAGGAGTCATGCGTATCTGAATAATTTGGATTTTAAGAGGAAAACACGCTTTGTTAGCAGGCTGAATAAAACCCTGATTTGCTGAGGCCCTTGAGATCTCGGCTGTACCACTCAGGGTTTCCATGGCAGGGCTCTTATCGCGAGGATAACGATCAGCTATTCAGCTCTGCCTACCTGGCCCTTAATTAATAATGCTGACCCTCATCCTGGGCACAAAGAGGGGTGAGACAGACACCACGAATTTCTTCGGCTCCTTCTCTCTCCGGTTCAGCCTACCCTGTTTACAAACACCCCCTCAATGGCAATTCCCTTTCACCCAGCAGTAAATCTTTTTTTTCTTCTTTTTTTTTTTTTTTCACCTTTCACTTTTCATGTGCCAGCACTTTTATTTTCCAGTTTTGACCTCATCAAGATGAGTCTTTTTTGCTTTGACAGTTTTTGGAAGGAGCTAGTTTGTTGAGAATTTTTTTTTTTTATTTTTTATTTTTTTTCCACAGCGCTGCCAGAAACCCTGAGAAGTCAGTTATCTCTGCACCCCTAATGGATTCAGAAAACCTGCTCAGCTCTCTAAAAGCAGATAACTGCCGTTTCCATCTTGACTCCAGCTACTTAATTCAGCTCCGAAGGCAGGCTCCGGGCTCCCGCTGCCTGATCTGCCCAGGGCAGCACCGCGGGCAGCCGGCTCTGCCCGTGACCTTGGGTGAGGGGCTTTGACTCCTTGCCCAGCATCCCCAAAACGTACCCGAGAGGTGCCCTCTGCATGCTGCCTATGTCGTGGGGTGAGGATGCCAAAAAAGGGTTTGCATCCCTCTCCTGGCAAAGCCTCCGCAGCATCCCGCTGCTTCCCAGCTCCCATCGCCTTTCCTGCCAGGCCCACGTTCTGCAATAAACTGTTCCCAGCTAATATTAACTCCACCTGGATTACAGTAAAATACGATTTTCCACTTGTGACTCAGTGCAGCAGCATGATGCAAGGGGCTGCATCAGCACGGCAGGGACCGGCGGGTGGGGGCGAGCCCCTTCCCACCCCCGCGGGGGCCGTGGGCTGCTCCGGTGCCACAGCATCAATTTTAATCTTTGCAAAGGGTTCTCAGCCAGAATTTTCCCTTGTTTGCTTGCTTTCTGCCAAGCCAGGCCCACTTGCATCCATACGTTTGGCTCCAAATCCGGTCCCAGTTTTGAGAGTCTTTTAAGGTGAGCTGTAATATAATTTATTCTGGACTGATTAAAGTGATGGAGGTGTCACTGAGGCGAAGACCGAGGAAGGACAGCCCACCTCAACCTTTGCAGACAGACACTTTCAGGACAGATGAGGTGAAAGCAGTGGTTTCATTCCAAACATCACCGCAGGGGCTGTCCCAGTCCGGTACTGGTACCCAGCACCCTACCTCCAACACCCGGCCGTCCCACTGGGCCGCATCCCACCCGGAGGGCATCCATCCCAAACACCCCTGTGAGCACGCAGAAAATGCCGCTCGTTGGAAACACAATCCCCAGGGAAAAGCTGTGGCTCCCAGTAGCTGAGATGAGCTCGGTGGGACAACCAAGCTTCGATCGAATGGTGCTGGTCGGAAACCAGCAAAGCCATGGATATCCCATGAAGCCGTGGGATAGCAGGATTACAGCGAAGAAGGTCAGAACCGCGTGTTTCTAATGAAACGCCGCTTTTCCCTCCCAACTGGGTGACATCGGCCAGCGTGGGCAGGCGGGCTGAGCGTGCAATTAGCAGGTACACAATTTTATTACGGTCGAGCCTGGCATCGATCCCGTTCCCACGTGCCGGGGGTGCGGGTGCCGTGCCGGGTTCCCCCATCCCGGACTAGCAGCAACACCGCAACTTCTAGTGCATTCGTTATTCCGACGCTGTCAGCCGGAGACGGGTACACCTTCTGGGGCCTGTACAAGAAAATCAGCAACGTGCCCAGTTAGTATTCAAGCTGTGATTAATCAAAATACTCCTCCACTGCCTGTTCCAGTTATGCTCGCTGTTTGCCCGTACATCCTTTACTTTTGTTTAAGTGCAAGCAGAGTCTATTGGAATTGGGGATTTATGGTAGCTGCCAACCACTCCGCTCTCCGACGGCAATAAGTTACGTTCCTATTATGCAGCGTGCAATAAAAAAGGCTGGTATTTATTCTTTGGATTTTTCTTTCTCAAGAAAGTCGCCAAAACTCACACGACCGCTAAAACGCGGCTCCATATTTCACAGGCCGTGTCACCACAGTCGCCGGGGCGGCGGGGAAGTGGAGGTGGCTCCGTAAGGTGGTCGGGAGGAGGGAAACCATCACCCCGGCATCTTGGCTGGCCTCTCCTGCTCAGGACCACGACAACCTAAAACCTCAGCTTTCCCCAGGGAAAGGCTTTGGGGATGCTCCAGACCCCACCACAGGCTATCTCCAGCCCCACGGCCGCTTGTAAATGTTTCTGCATTGGGCCAGCAGCCCAGAGGAGATGCTAGCCCCAGCTCTGTGCCTCTGAGTGAAAGAATAACAGTTTATTTTTAGGCCGAGCACTGACAGGATGAAAGCCATTGATCTGAGCTCATAATTACATCGTTATCTGTGCCCTACGAGATAAAGAGATTTCTAGCTGCAGGCTTTTTGAAAAGCTGGGCTTGAAAGCGGATAGAAGAGGGATTTATTTAGTTGAGCTTCTCTATTTTTTTAAGTGAAATGTTAAATAGTAAAGTTTGCTTTTATTTATTTTCTTTTTTTCCCCAGAAGATGGAAAGCCATGGAAGGTTCCTCTGCTGCTCAGTGCAGCAGGAGAGCCTCAGTGCCCTCCTGATGCCCCAGGATCACGCAGAACATGTTATGAGAGCTCCATAACGTGTTCTTTTTGTGAATTACACCCCACGGAGAGAGGTTAGAAGAGAGAACTACAGGGTGCTGGCATGGGTTGGGTCACTGGGTCCTGCCGTGACCTTCTGGAGCAATGTGCATCTTGGGAAGCGGAGACGGAGGCAGTCCCTGCAGATCACCACCACCTTCGTCGCTTCCCTTCCAGGGAAGGTCACCGGCTCCTCTCCGAAAAGCACCACGGCTCCAGCAAACCAACTGAGCCTTCTTCCCTGAGCATTGCAGGCTCCTGCTTGGCCGTATGCTGTATTTCACATCTCCTCCAGGAGAGGAGCAAGAGCCCAACACTTTGTCAACGTCTTCAGCCCGGTGCTCGTTCAGCAGGAGAGTTCTGCTCCGCTCGCCGGTCCTGTAGCTTTTCCTCTCTAATTGTGCTGGCCACTCTCCAAGACCAGCAAGGGACCTGCTTCCATGTCAACTGCTTAGCATGCCTGATGTCACCCGTGTTTTACAGCCCTCTCAATGAAGAGCAAATCTGTATTGATTTCAGAACAACTAGAGCTGTAAATTACTGGTCATGACTGGCTTGGCCAGTGCCGAGATGAGAATCTATTGATTGCACCGAAGGTCTAAATCTAATTAGCGTGCAAGGAAACTGGTTGGAACAGCAGAACGATTCAGATGTTCTGAGATGTAATTAAAACTGTAAAGCTACCTACAAAAGCAGAACATGCAAATAACGGTCCTGATCAAGCACAATTTGCAATCCAAGGGCTTCCTTTTCAGAGAGGCTGAGAAGAAAATAGGAGCAGAAATATCAATCAGGGGGAACAAAGGACCCTCTCTTATCCCCATGGGTTCGCTCAAAATGCCTCTTTCTCTCTTTTGAAGCACTTTCCATTCAGGACTTCACAGCTGACCACAGCTGGCGCTGCCTCGCCCACAATTAATCGAGGCAGCATCTTAATCGCAGGGGATACAGGGGATGCTCGCTCTGGTGCTCGGCCGGAGCTGGGTGGTCGATCTGCTGGGACCTCTCGGCTTGGACCTCTGTGCCGGCAACTCGCCGCGCCAATGCTGGGCAGCAGCAGAGAGGAAAAGTCTATGGGAAGCTCTCATGCTGAAAAACACTAATAAAAGGGAGTTAAAGCTCACTTTTAAGGCTGCTAGACATCTCTGGGAACTATTTTTTCGGAGGACAAAGACCCAACTGTTTTCTGCTACTCAAGGTTTGGAAGAGAACAAGCTTTAGCAGCAGAAACAGGGGGTTGCAGTTGGCCCCGCTGTTTTCAGCGCAGCCTGTAATTACGGGGATGGTGGTTTGCTCTTGCTTCCACCCACCCCACCTAAACTACCACCACTGGCGGTCACCAGGAGCGAGCTCGCATACAGCTTCACCGTTTCTGGAAAATGACCCATTTTCTCTGCTGAAGCCTCTTAGCATCCAGCGTGATATAACCAAAGAGCTTTGTGCTCATTGTCCTCACAAACCATCCCTCTCCATTGTCCTCCGAAGACAAGACAACGCATCCTGCAGCTCACTGGGAGCTAGCGTCATTTTTATCCTTTTCCTTGGAGTTTGCCCCCCAAGAAGCGATCACCTCAGACAGTTCAGTCACTGTGGGTTAAACCTCTGGTCATTTTCCTGCCAACATTCGTGAGAAAATGAGGCCTTCCACTAACCGGTGGGAGAGGTCAAGGTCTTCGTTAAGAGCAGTACACGCAGTTAGCACCATATGACAATTTTAAGTATCTCGGTGATTTTCCATACCAGTCATTGTTGCTGCTCTGATACGCACAACCTAATGACCACAAAGTGGTATCTAACTTGCTGTTTTGACCTTGCCGTTCCAAGATGAGTCCAGCTGACCAGCAGTGGCCCAGGGGAGGAAGGTGGACCCTGGCCTGCAGGGCTCTCCCTGGCAATTATTTCCAAGCCAACTGCAATGCGCTGTGGTGGCATCTCATCAGCATAGACAGCTCAGGAAGCTTTAACTGCCCACAGACCTCTCTTGAAGAACCCCCACTGGCCTGGCCTCAGGGAAACTCTTCCAGAGTTAGGAAGAAGAATCTGGCCAGACTCTTCTCAATGGTGCCTAGCAACAGGATAAGGGCACAAACTAGAACACAGGAAGTTCCACCTGGATATGAGGAAAAACTTCTTTGAGGGTGACCGAGCACTGGGACAGGCTGCCCAGAGAGGTTGTGGAGGCTCCTTCTCTGGAGAGATTCAAAACCTGCCTGGACGTGATCCTGTGCAACCTGCTCTGGGTGATCCTGCTTTAGATGATCTCCAGAGGTCCCTTCCAATCCCGACCATCCTGGGATTCTGTGAAACCACAGGTTAAACCTGCCGTGTGTGGGAGCAGCCATGGGGATGGGGCAGCTCCACCAGCCCCCGAGACTGTCATCCATCAAGACTCAGCAAGGGTTGCATGGAGACTTCATCTGGGGGGGGAGCACCACCACGATGGGTGCTAGTGAAGGTGTGTGTGGTTCCATCACCAAGACAGGTGATACTGAGGGGGTGCTACTACCAGGATGGAGGGTGCTGAGGGGACACCAGCCTTGGTCATGGGCATCCTTCCGGCACCTCCTGCCTGTCCTTCCCGTGCCATACCTGGAGCATCAGTGACATCTGCTGCTGTGTCTAGGCATCGACACCGGACTCGCCACCCTCCACAGCTTGGATCCATCCCCACGGGCCCTCTCTGGGTACACAGAGTGTGTGGGTGTCCCCGGAGAGGCAAGGCCACTGCCCGCATCACCCTGCCGAGGGCTGGGGCATGGCCCTGGTGGAACCACTTTCCCAGCAGCTCCTGTCATCTCAGAGTGCCCTGCCCTGGGGCCAGCACGTCAGGATCTGCTGGAGATTAAGCCTAAGAAAGCCAAAATAAAATTTAAAAAAAAAAAAGAGAAAAAATTTGCTTGAGTGGTGCAGTAGACAGGGAGGGGCGTTTTCCTGCAGCGGTGCAACAGGAGCTGCATCTACACGGGGGAACGGTTCCTTCTCCCCAACTTGGGGAGAAGGGCTGGGGCCTGAAGAAGGTCACCAGGAGGTTCATTTCTCATGGGGTGGGTTTGCTTTTCAAAGGGACACATAGAAATGCCAGAACAAAGCAACAACCACCTCTGGACGTGCCGTGGCCTTCCCCAGTAGCACGCACCCATTACGCTCGCACTCAACAAGGCACGAAGCAAGTGGGACCTGACAGACGTCTTGCCTGAGCATAAAGGATTTTAGCCCAGACTGTCCCCCAACGCTCACGTCATCCCCGTTACCCCCAGGGGCGCAGGACAGTCAAGCTGAGCTCTGCAGAGCTGGGACCTTTCCCCACAGAGAAGGGGCTGCACCCCACCATCCCCAACTCCTCCTCAACGCCTTGCACCCAACGTAACTTTCCAGTGCTCCCACGAATTCCCACAAACAGGACGTCTGCCCACCCCTACCAGCCCATCCCAGGGTTCGGATTCCCACAGAGAATGAAAGAAGCCAAAAAAACATCATGGATATTTTTTTTTCCTTTTCCAATAGTCTCACTTTATTAGATACCACATCAAGAGAGGATGTTGTGCTGCATGCAGCGGAAGACTGGAGTGTTTCTAGTTCCTGTGTAATGTTTTCTTTTTCTCTTAATAGTTGTAAACTGGTATTTTGCTGTAAAATCACTGCATGCAACTTTGAATGCAAACAGCTTTTTTCTTTTTTTTGTATCTTTTTTTTTTTTTTTTGCACCATTCCCAATCCATATGTGCATGCTTTATTTACAACGAAAAGAAGTCATTCAGGGCAGAAATTACCATCAGAAAAACTGAGAAGAGGGCGGCAGAGACAAGGACTGTGATTTGCACAATACCGAGAAGGGGATCGGCAAGTTGCACTTCATTTTTATGGGTGCAGAGAGATGATTCGAGTATCATTTGACTGAAGGGAAAGCAGGCTGGGCAGAGAATGTCAATACAGGACACGGGTAAAGGCAACCTTTAATTTAAACGTTTTGCACACACAAAGGAGGCTGGGCTGCAGGATGGGATAAATTAAAGAATCGCTCAGATTCCTGTAAAGGAAAAAAAAAAAAAAAAAGAAAAAAAAAGAAAAACCCCACAGTAATTTCATCTTCCGCACAGCCCATGCCGAGGGCAGCGTGGCTCAGGCTCGCTGGGATGTTGCATTTACCGGCGCAGAGTTGAGAACTGCACAAAAGGATGGGGAAAACTTCCAAAGCGTCCTCTCCTATTACTCCCTTCTGCACATCGTGCCCTGAGCAGCTCCCACGGCGGCAGCCGTGCCACAGGACGGAGCCTGGGGCTCAACCTGAACGGAGCAGAGGATGCCGATGCTGGGTTCAGGTTTGTGTTCCCCATCCCTGGTCCAAGGGTGGCTCCTGGTGAAGAGCTGGCTACCACGGGCAGGCAGCAGCCTGGGGGGAAAGCAGACCTCCTGAGCTGGGCTGGGGAGGGAAGGGCTGCTCTGCGCCAGCAGCATCGCTCAGCAGGCAGAGGTTAGCATCACGCAGAGACACAGCCCCGCAGAGATGCTTGTTGCCAACCAGCACTCAGAGCTAATTCTGCTGGGGGAAAAGAAAAATTTAAAAAAAAACCCCACCAACAACTCAAGAATAGGAAAATAACTTATCCAATTAAAAACAAAACATGACACAGCTCTGCGGTACAGCTGAGTTGAGAGCATGCCACACGACAGCGCGCCGGCAGACTACAGCAGCGGGTTGCGAGGAAAGTCACGGGACGACGGCGTGAACCAAAGGGGCTGGAGCTCCGGCTTCATACAACATACGCCGTGTGTCGCTGACCGACAACGCATCCCAGCAGCGCCGCTTGTGCTGCTACCGGCATCGCTCGAGGCTGCCCAGAGACAGCGAGCGGTACCAAACCCGACCAGCATCGCTCTGAGAGCGTCTGGACTCTCCTGCTATCCAGAACAAATCAAACACCTCCAGATGATCATCAAAGCACAGGTTGAAGATGATGGTTCTTGTGCAGATTTGGAAAAAAAGCCAAACAAAAAAAACCCCCCACAACCACCCAACTAAAAAAAAAAACAAACAACCAACCAAACCCCAAAGTTTGGAAGACCTTCCAGGTAATTTCAGTATTTGTGGTATTTTAAAGCAATAATCCTCGCACACATCAGCTAGTTGGTGGGAAGTACCTTCTCCCTCGGCTTCCCTTCTGCACGTGGTACAGCGAAGGGGTGGCATCAGCAGGGGTGGGCTGCGGGGGGCCCAGGGACTGCCCTCGGGGTTCAGCTACTCACTACAGCTAGGACGGGAAGAGGAGGTAGTCACAAGCTTGAAACACGGGTGGGCTCCTACGGCTCTCAGGTGAGAGGAACCGCACGTGGCGGCTGGGAACGAGCACGAACCAACCCAAATCTCTGTTTCCCTGCGAGCACAGAGTGCCTCCCTATTTCTCATGATTGTTATTGTATTATTGGTGGATTTTCTCAGCAAAGGATGTATCACAATATTGCTCAAGTGTACCAAATCAGAACTAAAAGCTCAAGCAGGACTCGCAGGATTACATCAGTGACGCAGGCTTTAGCCTAATCACGACAACACGGATACCAGGCTACGGTTACGACCCACACCAAAGCCAAACAGCTTTTTCATTATTGCAACTGAGGTATCGATATCACGCAAGCAGAATGGGCCGATGCTCCGACACCAGTGCTCAACATCCCCTATGCCAGACGAGAGCACGGCCAGGCCGGTGGCCACGCGTCCCGCTGGGAGATAGAGGAGCCACGAGCCCGCGGTGATGGGACAAGCCACAGGAGCAGAGGCTGGAGGAACACAGAGCATCACACACACAACAGGAACGCTATCACGGCGTGCGTGAGACTAGTGAGAAAGAGGAACAGTCAGAGGGTAACTATTGCTTGACAAAATTGCACACCAGGATAATTCAATGACAACCCCCACCCCCAAAAAAAAAAAAAAACAAAAAAACCCAACAAAAAACCAAACAAACCACCCAGAGGAAGTGAATACAAAAGATCTGGGTTAGTTTTCAGGTGGAGGTGAGGACAGGGCACAGAGGATGCTCGGAGGAGGCAGAAGAGCGTTGCTGCCCTGGGACCAGAGGCGTGTAGCACGGCATGACTGCGCTGGAAGACGGACATCAGAGATCTAAAGGGGCTGGGCAGAGGATGGGCCATTTGGGGAGGTTCGGGCAGCAGCTCCTTTTAATCACTGGCAACGTGGTTCTCGTTTTGGAGGGTGTGCCAGCGTTCGATCTTCTTGTCCTTGTTCTTCAAACATTCATACCAGTGTTTCAAGCGCTCCCCCTTAGCCGTAATGCCGAGCTGACAGCCGCCTGGAAGAAAGGGAGAAGAGGAGACATCACGCTCAGATACGATGCTCATGTTCCAGTAAACCATTCCCATGGGGACAGACCCCGCGTTCGGGGCATTTCTCTCCACCTCCTGGATTTAAAAATGTAGTGGGAACAACTAGAGCTGCTCTGCCCACACGGAGGACCCCACGGGATGCTGGAGACGGGGCAGTAAAGTCAGGGTACCATATATGATGGCCTCATACAAGTGCCCAACCCACCGGCACGGTCCCACCTCAAAGCTCAGCCTGGGGTTCCTCAGAGGGCAAGGGACCTACGCATCCCTCCCGTACAGCAAACACTGTTTCGGGCATCAAAGCTGCACCCCAGAGCACAGAGACTTGCTGCTCACCAATGTAATCATTC
Source organism: Aramus guarauna (assembly GCA_013400195.1). Taxonomy (NCBI): domain Eukaryota; kingdom Metazoa; phylum Chordata; class Aves; order Gruiformes; family Aramidae; genus Aramus; species Aramus guarauna. The sequence continues at coordinate 1,454,029 of VXBL01006907.1, read as the reverse complement.
GATTTTCCAATGTCATAATCCCAGACAGAAATGTCCAGTGACTTCTTGGCCAGATCGCTGTGTTTTATATCATAGAAGAACTCCTGCAGAAGGAGAACACCCACGTCACCCCAAGCGTCCCGGGAAAACACACACAGAAAATTGCAGTTGAGGAATTGAAAATGATCTCTCTGTACAGCCTGAATTCAAAATCCAGCGAGAGGATATTTAAAATACACCAACGAAGAGCAAACATCCCTTCCCTGTGGCACCTCTCCCCTGCCCATAAGCTGGGCTCACCCCTTGTATCTAAGCGAGCACTTTGTGGGTGTCCCACCAAGGCAGCACCAGCCGTGGGACCCCCCGGGGATGCTCATCCCACCCTGGCCGGGGTGACACGGAGTCGGCAGCGCGGAGGCTTCAGGGTGCAGCAGCGCTGCCCGGCACCGACCTGGTGAGATCTCCCGTGGCAAAGTCTTTCCTAAAATATTCCTGGGTGCAGAGGGGGGGGAAAGGAATCTGAGCAAGGAACCGAACCTCGGGGAGTTTGTCTTCCTCCTCCTCCACGCAACACAGTAATTGGCTAAGTTGATTTAATAATATAAAAATGACATCCGTCCTTACCTCATTAAACTCAGGATTCAACGTTTTCTTCTTAATCTGTGTCTTGTGCTTGGCCTTTTTTCCCATGTCAGGTTTCAGCCAGCTGGAGGGGGAACAGAAAACAGCTCAAAACTCAAGTGCAAGAACAGTGTGACTTTAAGATTAGAAGAAAAAAAAAAAAAAA
>VXBL01006907.1:1442278-1453238 GCA_013400195.1 Aramus guarauna | reverse complement strand
AAAAAAAAAAAAAAAAAAAAAGTGAGGTTTTTGGGCTAGAAAAAAAGCAATTGAAGATATTTAAGGCAAAGAAATAGATTAGCCAGTCTCCCTTCTCACCTTCTAAAATCATCTAAAATAACTATAAAGTGAGTTAAATCCTGAATACTTTTTTTTTTTTCTCTTTTTCCTCTGGATTGCCAGACGAGACACAGGAAACCATAAAGACCTGCTTTGCGCAGAGCTCCGCAGAAGCCGTTCTGGGGGAGCATCTCTTGCTCAGAGCAGCCGGGTAACGCTCAGACCCCAGAAAGCAGTGAGCCTGCACACGGGCTCTTGATGTCCTTCCAAACCATGCGTTGGTCCCAAGGCTTTTTACCCCAACCCACGCTAAAAGAAACGGTTGTAAGCATTTTACGGAGCAAAAGTGGGTGAACTCTTGTGTTTCGTTGGGGAGGAACCTGCCGATGCCGACAGCAGGGAGCTGCTGAAATAGGGAATATGGAAAACGAGCAGCAGGGCTGGTCGCCAGTAGATGAGGGCAATTGCATGGCCGGTCACCGAGCCTGGCCGCTGGAAAACCCAGCCAAGAATGTGCAAATGCATACAGAGATGGGGAGAAATATGAAGAAAAAAAAAGAAAAAAAAAAGATAAAAATATCCCATTAGTGTTTAATACCACACAGACTCTAGTATACTCAGCCAAGGTGGGCTCACCTGGAGAATGTGGGAAAAATGAGGGGCTTGGGCTTCGCAGCCTGGCTGCAGACCCAGAACTAAATTGTAGAGTTGGTATTAATTAGATCTCTGTTGGAAGTTGATTTAAAAATGGAGAGCCACCATCTTCTGTTTGTGGGAATGGAAAATATAAAAAAAATAAGAGAGGCTGAGAAGGAAAACTACTCAGTTCCGCACAGCTACAAAAAGACGTGCAAAATGTTCAACATGAGAGTTATTGAATGAGTTTTAGGGAGAACAGAGGTTTTTTCGGAAGGCAAAGAGAAAACAGCGACAAAAAACCGCAACCAGGAACGACTGCAGGGTCCTCTCCATGTTGCAGTTTATGAGGTTCGAGTTAAAATTATCTTATTCCCCCACGTTCACAGGAGCCACTCGACAAATGCTGCTCCCCCATCACCTGCCTCCGCAGCCGAGAGCACCGACGGGTGCACTGCTGCTCGAGGAGACCCATTGCCAGCACGAACCACAGCAAATGCTGCTGTCTACGTTAATCAAGCCGATTCGTTTGCAGCAGAGACGGGACACGGGACAGGGACACGCACGGCAGGGCGATCCCGGGGCTCCCAGCTACAACCAGCACGTGGGCTTATGGGACAGCAAGTGGGGCACGTGCTCCTCGTCGTGCACGGAGGGACATCAAGATGCCCATGCCCTGCAGCCATGGTGGGTCGGAGCCCGGGAGAAAGACCTCTTGTCCTCCAGCTCTGCAGCTATGAGGTGGTTGTTGGGTCTGTGCAGTTGGGAACCTATGGGGAGCGGATGGACCTGTGGTCTGGGTCAGTCTCGCCTAGCTTCGGCCATGGCAGGGACGTTACCACCTTGCACAGGCATCACTGGCAGGAACCTTGGTGCTGCATGAGGTCTCAAGGTGCTTGGGAAACACTCTCCTCTCTCCAGTGGTTTTGGAAGGAGCTCTCAGCCCACCAGCTCCTGCCCAAGGACAGCAGGTGGCTCCACGACCATGCATGACCACACTACGCCAGTCCCAGCTCTCACTTACAGTTTCACAAAAGGGTCTGAGTATCCGTTGGCATCCATAGCTGCTAAGTGCACGCAGCGTACGATGCCGACAATCAAGCCGCCCTGCTGGGTGCTGTACATGAGGGACACGAGGATCTTCCCACGCTCCTCCACATCCCCACCACGATCTACCTGCAAGAGGAAGCGACCAGAGACGGGGACACAGGGGCTGAGTTGAAGATGACTGTCAACTGCAGAGCAGACGAGACAAGATGGATACAAGGGAACCTTGTATCCCCATGAGGGGGGAAGAGAGGCTTGTACGTGAGAGATGATGGGTGAAACGTGCACGGAGCACGTCATCCTCCAAGGACTCTTACCTCCTCTTCGTACAGTGCCATGCCACGGGATGAGCCAGTTGTTCCGGCACGCTTCATCTTGGATAAGGAAGGGAAAAAGAAAGACTGCCGTTAGTGACCACAGCTGGGAGAGGCATCGTCCTACGGCAAAAACACCCCCAGGACCCCAGCCCAGCTCTTCTGCTGGACTCAGGAGTGGAAATGGGCGTTAGGTACATTCATCTGCTCCATCAACCTCCACCTCAGCAGCCTCAACACCTCGTCTGCAGCACTGGGGAGCAGAGCTCAGGGACGGAACCACCTGCCCTCTCCTCCACAGTGGTATACATCAGCATAGGCTGGCAACGCCAGCAGATCTGCAGCCACCACGGAGGTTCCTGGACTAACCTCCCCTGGATTCCCACCACACTCTTATCTCCTGGCCTTGGACATGTCACATCAGCCCAGACATGGGCGGGAATCCAACTCCTAAAGATGCTGGTGAAGTCAGGCACCTACAGCTCTCGGCTGGTTCCAGCTCCAAGCTCACGACTAACTCCCTCGCGTGTTAGCAACCTCAACATTAACGGGAGCAGAACGAAATGTCACAGAAACTCACTGGTATTACTCTCTCCAGGCAGATGTTGAAATTCTTTTTCTGATTGGCTTTGAGTTTTTTCAAGGAAACTCTAGTTTCTCCAATAAACTCATTGTGGCCAAATTTGTCTTCATCACACACGGAGATCCTGAAAGGAACGGGAAAGGTGAACATCAACCAGGCTGGAGCAGTTCCTGACTCCAGAGCACAAAACCACTTCTGCAGGGGCACTGCTCGGGAGGCGGACAAAGCAAAGCACCGCCAAAGCCTCCATCCATCGGGATCTCCTCTGACCAAAACCAGTCAGAAAACCAAACTTGTGTTTTGCCAGAAAAATCAACATTTTTAATATGCGCTTTGCGATGGGGCAAGAAATCAGAAAGGCGAAAATTTCCTGTAGGAAGGAAATGCCAGAAGTTTTTTAGCGATATCTAAATGTTTTGCTGGGACGCTGTCAAATCATGCACAGATGTGCAACACATGAATCTCTGTGCTGATAAGAATAACAGCGATGCCAGTAATTTAATATTAAATGACAGGGTCAAAATGCCTTTCTTTCTCTTTTTAAAAGCACCATCAAAATCAGCACTTTCACGTGAAGGATGTTGATTTTGACCAAAACCTCTGCATTTCAAGGTGCTGCATCATCACCTGCCCTTTGCTGCTGGTGCCCCCTCCTGAGGAAGACCGACTTGCGACACTGCGTGCGAGGAGACCCACGGTCCCCATCCCACCACACCACGGGATACCCCAGGTGCTCTGCTTGCCTGAGGGTTTTCCTCTGCATGTCCTCATCTGTGATGCCGTGGTACACCAGGGTCTCATTCCACACGGGGTTACGCGTGTTGCGCAGCGTCTTCGTCCTCAGCTTATTTGACTACGGCATCAAACGAAAACACGGCATCGTTACACCCCTGAACTCCTCCCCACCTAAATTTAGGCTCCTGGCAGAGGAGTGTAAATTAGACGCTCCATCACCTCTGGCTCACAAGAGGTGGTTTGACTGGGGCATGGAGGACTCTGCACGACGTCGCTGCTGCCTGCTGAGGCTGTCGCGCCGCTGAGCCATCAACTCCAGGTTGAGCATCACCGACCCGACAAGATGGACCTTAATGCACGCACCGGGGACTGTTGCCAGCCAGGGCAGCCTTCACCACCCGGCTTTTTTCACTGTCTGGGGTCTACTTGGTCAAGGAGACTTGTACAAGAAAAGGTTGCCCAGGGGGAAACTGCTGTGCAGGGCTTGGGTAACAGCCCTCGTGGGCTAAAGGAGATGACAGCTTGGGAAACGAGGAGCTCTGTCACTTGTTCACGTGTCTTTCACGCACACGCAAAATAAAAAAATTAAAAGATAGATCAGCAAACAAGAGAGCGATAGAAATCCTCTTCCTCAAAGGTTTCTCCACCAAGATCAGCTTAGCTGGGCTGGGAGTGAGATTTCCAGGGATTTTTCTGATGGAGGGGGGTCAGAGTTTACTCTTCACAGATTTAGTGAGAACATGCTGTAGCTTCAAAGCAAATGGATCGTTCAAACTCTGGTAATAGTTAGATTTTTGTGTCAGATGTTTTGCGATGCATTAACAGCGTCACCTCCTCTGGAGCTCCCCTCCATCCCTAAGCAGATCCCTGTCTGCAGGATGAGCTGTTCCTTGGGTGTGGGAGAGCATCTGCAAGCATCATCACTTTTCAGAGATAACTCCCGGGTAAAACAGCAGCAGCGAGTGACTGCACGGAGAAATCAAGGGCAGAAAGTCTGACAAAAGGTAGGGAGGGACCTCAGGGGGCTTTGAGAAACCTCTGCTCCATCCCCAGCCCAAAACGCACCCAAACCAGGCAAAGCCTCACCTTGCTGGCTCCAGGCAAGAGGTGCAGTTTGACGTAGGGATCCGCCAGGCCGTTTGAGTCCATTGGTTTTAAGCCCTAAAAGATAATAAAGACAACATGGTGCACGAGTCCTCCTTAAGCAGAGCCAGGGGAGAGAAAAAGCTACCCATGCAGAACTCAATAAAGAGAAAACGTGTTCACAGCAAGCCAAGAGTCTCGTTCTCAGGCGTGGGTGCTACCACGTGCTGAAAAAAGTCAGACCCACTCAAGGAGAAGCCCCACAGACCTCTCCTTCCCAGCCAGGAGCAGGAGCACCAGCAAGGCTGGGCTGGCTTTCCCCAGGGAGCAGCCAGTGGCCGTGCTGGTCCCATCCCATCATAGCAGGGCGGCTGGGAGCCAGGCAGACTTAAAGTGGGGAAAGGAGGAGAAGAGGGGACCACTTACTTTGGCCTTGATGAGGGTGCAGTGCAGGGAGCTGTTCTCCTGGTCGTAGAGCAGGCTGAACTCCAGCGCTCCCAGCGTAGCTGATGGAGGAGGAGACGGAAACAGGACTTCATTAAAACCCTGGCCAATAACTGTGTTTAATCAGCCCTGATTATCACTAATTAGAAAGATTTGCAGTTCAAATGTAAAAGCCATTTAATGAACGCAAGACTGCGCTGGCACTGGCCAAACTGCCACGCTCAAATCCAGCCAGATCCACGAGCTCTGGTCAAAGCTTTACAAAGGTGGAACCCGGGAGGGCAGCCTGGGGCTTTTGAGCTGACTTTAATATTCACCAGGCAAAGGAGGACGTAACACTACAAAACCTTCTGCGGGCACAGCTCGGGGAGGCAATGCCACGCCAGGACCACTCCGAGAAGGTCCTTCAGCTCAGGTGGCCACCATCTCCTCCTCCCAAGGCTTGGGGCTCGGCGGTTGGCCCCCGGTTTGACCCGTTTGGAACCCAGCTCATGCTTGTCTTCACATGCTCACCAGGAAAAGATGAAGAGTTAGCAGAGAACCTCAGCCGGGTCCGTCTGCCCCTGCCCAAGCATGATTTCTGCACCCACTGGCCCGGAGCAGCTCTTCCCGTCCTGGGTGGGAACAGGCTGGACAGGCGAGACACAGCGCTGCCCTGCCGCGGACACTCGTCCTCATACAGCAAAATTCCCTTTTAGGGGAGTAAATGACTGAACACTGAGATTTCACAGCATAAAGGTACTGAAACCACCAAGCCTTTCCTACAGACAGGTCCAGTGGTGCTTCTCACAGCGAAGGATGCTCCGATGGAAATCGGCAGCCGCCTTCAGGACTCGAATGTGGAAATGGGAAGGTTGTGCGAGCACAGAGCCTAAACCGTCACGCGTCTGAGCTCAGTAATTTGGTGCAAAACAGAACGAAGATCCCACAAGCTGTGCTGAAATGACTGAGCAGGGACAGCCTACGAGACCCTGCCCCGGCTCCAAGCCTCGGGGGAGCAGCATCCCCCAAGGACTCTCCCTGCCCGAGACCCACGACCTCATGGTGCGAGTCATAGTCCTGCAGCTATCACCTCCTCAAAATCCCACGTTTTCCAAAGAAACTGCTCCCTCCCCTCCGGCCAGGTGCCCCCGATACGTACTGCCTTCGTCAGAGTCGTAGCTGTTGGCGTCCTCCTCCTCCTCCTCCTGCGGTGGCTGCCGCAGTGGGGCGGCGGGTGCCAGTGGGATAGCGGGGGGCTGCGGGAAGGCGGGGGGCTGCCGGGCTGGCCTCTCCTCTCTAGCGGGGGGCACGGCATAGCCCCCTCCTCGCTCCTCCCTGGCAGCGGCGCGGGCCGGCTCCGGGGGTCCCAGCGGAGGGCTCGCTGCAGGAGGGACCCCATTAGCCCCTGGCGCACTCTGCCCCCCAGCCCCTCGCAGGGGGATGAATTTTACCTTGTCTCTCTGGGAACCGTCCAGCCACCCCAGGACCTGGTCTTCCCGCTGCCAGCGGCGCTGGGGACAGATGCAGCGTTATTGGGGTGTTCACCTGGGCGATGCCCTTCACCCCTCTCCCACCCCAGCACCGGCACTGCCCCAAGCAGGGGGGGTTTGTGCCCATGGCAGGGCATCAAAGTGTCCCCACCGGGCACCCAACATCCTGGCGGCATCCCCATCGCGTCCTACCTGGGGGTGCTGCTGGACCAGGACCAGGAGCGGGGCCGGCAGCGGCTGGCGGGGGCGGCCGTGGGGCTTGCAAGGAGTTGGTCCGCTTCACGCCTGCAAGGAGAGGGGAGGATCAGTGACGGCGTTTCAGGCTGCCAGGACTTTGCCGGCGTCGCAGGGTTACAGCCGGAATCGGCTGGGGAAGGGCGGCAGAGAGAAGAGAGGTTTGGCTGATGGATGGAGGCGGCCAAGGTAAGGGCTCGGTCCCGCGTGTTTTTGGGGAGCAGGAGCAGCCTGGGCTGGAGCAGGGAGCGTTTCACTAGGGGGACCCCGTGCTGCGCCGATCTGCCTGCAAAAGATGGAGACGCAGCAGAGGTGGAACAAGGAGGACGGATGTGGTTGCAGCCAGGCACTGCTCTGAGCTGGAAGGTGAAGGAACCCGCGAGCATCGCTGCGATGCCCGTCACGCCCTCGGCCCCTGCACCCCGACCGGCGGCACGGCCCCAGGACCGCCGCTGCGCAGCGTCCCCACGGGGTGCGCGCACATCCCTGGGCAGCGATGGGGCACGGGTGCACCCTCAGGGGTTATCCACCCGAATGTGAATTAAACCACGGGCTCCCCACGGCAGAAGCCTGGGCAGCCCCAAATGCCTCTCTCCAGCTATTACCTGACTATCCTGCCATTTCGTGCCGTTCTGTCCCAAGGAATTAAAGAGGACTTGGACATTTTCCAGCCATTTTTAGCTTCACTTATTAAATTTGCAAACTCAGCTCCTCAACAAAAAAGCGATCTCTGCAAGTGCCTTCTCCCTTCTGGAGGCTCCCGGGGAGGATTCATGCCCTGCCGAACGTTGTCAGCCACCCGTTTGTACCCCAGCCGTTTACGATAGCTTAGAGCACATCAAATTTTCACGAAACAAGAAATGACGTCCCCAGCCAGGGCCCTGCCAGCACAGCGCGGGCTCCTGCAGGCAGGGCTGGCCCACGCCTGCTCCTTCGGCAGCACCGTGCCGGGCACGTGCCCGCCCCAGCAGCGATTGTGGGGGGCAGAGCAGCGTGAAAGATGCTTCCGCCCAGGGTCCCGACTCGGTTGCATTTCATCCCCGCTTAAAATTAACCTGGGAAGCACTGAGCCCACTCCTCTCTTTGCTTACAGCTCTTGCATCACGCATGGGGCTCTTCAAATTCACGTCCTTCCACGGGCCATCGGATGCCCCTTCGGAGGGAAAAGCACGGCCAGATCCTGCCTCTCCTCCCTGCACGCAGGGGAGGGGGCGAGGATCCCCCTGCACGCCTCCCCCCCCGATCCCACCAACACCCCGGACCTCCCCATCGGCAAACCCCACGGAGCCACAGCTCACGGCTCACATAAAGCACCAGGCGAGCGGCGCGGGGAGCAGGCACCGGTGCTCTGCGGCGTGAAATCCCTCGGCATCGCCGAGTGCTGCGCGTCAAGCAGAGACGACCCTCGTACGGCTGCTGGCTTCGTGCCCCCCGGCCCTCTCCTTCCAAGCACGCACGAGCCCGCAGAAGCACGCGGCTCTCACCAGGGCTCCTGCTGACCCCGCTCTCGGCAGCGTGGTCACGGCTGTCGGCGTCCCCACCGGCGTGCTCGCTGCCGCAGGGGCCCGGCCTGCCTTCGGCCGGTTTGTGGAGCGCTGCGTAGCTCCCCTGAGCAATCGCCGTCACGTCGCTGCCTGCGGGGAGAGGGATAACGGCAGCGGTGAGGCTCCCACCCCGAGCACCCATCCGTCCCCAAAGGCAGCCCGGAGAGGAGCCGCTTGGGTGATGCCCAGCCTGGGTGGCAGCAGGAGGAGGAAGAGGATGGGTACGGCTGCTGCTGCGGCATCTCCCCCCGCCCAAAGCACTGGGGACTGCGAGCCATCCGGCACCTGCGGCACAGCAGGAGGGCTCTGCACCATCAAACCCGCACGCGGTGGTTGGGAAAGCCCAAAGGACACGGCGAACCACGGGGACACCGGGAGACACGAGAGCCTCGTGGGAAAACAGGGCCAGAGGCACCCGTCAGCCCGTCCTCAGCACCCATCAACCCCTAATGCCATTACAGCTCCGCAGTCCCCGGGATGGGGGGGGGTCATATTTTCTTTTTGCTGATCATCTTCCATTTATCAGCGAGACAACAGCGACAGCTGCCTTTGGCTCTCACTTCCATCCCCCCAGCAGCATCCATCCCAGCGGATAAATCCCAGCCGCACACGCCAGGGTGACGAGACTGCTTCGCGGTGACAAATTGCAACCCACGGACGTGATGGAAAAGGTCTCGGCGCTCACCTGGCTCGTGCCGGAGACACCGGGTATAAATCTTTGCTGTGACATAAATGGGATGTTTATCCTTGGCTGGGCTCTCAGGGTCACCAGGCACAAGGAGAAAGGAAAACGCAACAGATTGCGGGTGAGGGAAAGAGGGGGGTAAAAACGCTGCGATGCTGCGGAGGAGGAGGGGAAAGGAGCATCCACAACCAGGAGCCCTGCGGTGCAGAAATAGCGAGGCAAGAAATCATTTTCCAAGGGAGCTTTAGGAAAAATCACGGGTACATCGCAAGCATGCCGATCATCGGGAAGGACCTGTGGAGCTGGACAACCCCTCCCCAACTCACAGGCAAGCCAGCAGCTTAATAAAAGCAGCCTGCTGTGGGGCCGGGAAGCTTAACGGCACCAGCTACCATCGTGATTAAATAGTCTTAATTAAGTGGTTTCCCCAACTGCTGCTGCGTGGGAAGATGAAGTTCAGCACTCGGCACAACCGGGCTGGGCACAGCCTGCCTCAGCCAGAACCTCCCGCTGGGGGGGCTGCGGCTGAACCCGGGTACCCCCCCACAGGTACCCCCACCCGGGGCCCGTCCTGGCACCACCACCCAGACGCGCAGGATGCGTCCCCGCAGCGAGCCGTGCCTCCACGGCAGCTATGGAGGGAGCACGGCTCGGCACAAGGCTGTGCCACCCACGCTGCCTGCTGAGATGCTGCCTGCCTGCAGCCCCTGCCCGCAGCCCCCCAACACAGAGCCAAGCCCCAAGCAGCCACCACGTAGAAATCGAACGCGGCCCCGAGGAACCAGCCGTTAAAACCCCCGGGTGGGAGCTGTCACAAGGGATCCTGGGCTAAAGGAAGGGTGGGATGGAGGGGACTGCTCGGGGGGGGGTGGTTGTGTCCTCCATGCAGCTGAGGAAGGGGAGAGGAAGAGGAGGGTTTGCAGCCACTGGGCTGTGCAAAATGTTCAACATGAGAGTTATTGGGGTGTGGGGGGGTGTCAGGTCATCTCGTCACTCCGCACTCCGATGCCAAACTCTGCAAACGTGGGCTATATTCAAAACGAACTCCCGGTGGCTCGGCCGGTCCAGGAGCAGCCCCAATCCCAGCTCCCGCCGGTGCCAGCGGCAGCACCCAGGGGATACGGGCCCAGAGCAGCGCAGGGCGTACGCCAGGTTAGAAGGATGAATCCCGGCGAGGAGCACAGCTTCACCCCCGTACGCGGGGGGCACCGATTGCCACCGCTCGGCCGACATCACTATTAAACACAGCGATGCAGGGAGAGCCTCCAGGGGATGCGAGTACAGGGGAGGGGGGGGGGGCAAAATATAACCATCAAGACAGCCTGCTGCATCCTCGCCTTGCTCCGGTACCCGAGCACGGGGCACCGGCACCTGCGGGAGAAACCAGAGCAGAGAGCAGAGCAGCTCGGCTGCTCCATCCCTCGCCGACACGCACGAGTCCCCCACGAGCCTCCAAAAGTTTGCACGGGAGGTTTTCTAAGGACTGCCATTAAATAACCAGAAAAACACCTGCCAATCGGCAGCAGGAAACACCACCCACAGAGGCAATTCTGCTCAGCGCTTAAATTGCAGCGTTTCAGCCCAGGCGTGGTGCAGTAGGTGGGGAAGCCCCAGAATAACTCGGTCCCCGTGCAAGGGGTGGCAGCAGCAAGGAGGGGTCCTGCTGCCGCTGCTGCGGCATCCCGCGGGAAAACACCCCAGGGAAAGGCATCGGAAGGGACAGAGAGGGGGTCAGCACAGGCGGCACAGAGGCAGCAGCACAGGGGACGGTGGAACACCAGTGCTTACCATCAGACTCCAGCTCGGCCAGGGGCCCGGCGCCCGCCTGGCCTTGGGGCACAAACAGAGTGAGAAGCGTTGAAGGCCCAGCCCCCCCGCCCCCCCCCAACACCAACCCAGGCTGCCCTGCCACTGCTTCCCCAGGTTTCCTTTGTTATTCTTATATCTTCGAGGCTTCTGCATCACCGCGGTCATACCCAGGCAGCGCTGGAACCCCCAGCCAGGCACCCCAGACCCCCACCCAGGGCTGCTTTGCTCGAGGACGTCCCTGCAAACCCCCGGCCACGCTGACGCAGACAGCCCTCGGCAGGCAGGGAGGGCAGCGGGGCGATTCCTGCGCCCTT
>VXBL01006907.1:1403499-1419630 GCA_013400195.1 Aramus guarauna | reverse complement strand
GTTTTTGCGCACACACCCACCCCCCACACACACCTTGGAGAAAATGGCCTTTGGGCATCTCCCCCCCGCCCTGCCCGCAGCCCCCCAGCTGCCTGCACCAGCATCTCCCCCCCTGCCCGTGGGGACCCCAAGTGGGGCAGGCCCTTCCCCCACGCACTCCCTGCAGCATCAGCCAAAAGCTGTGGGAGCTGCTGCCCCCCCCGGGCTCCCCACCACTGGGGTTTCGGCCCTTGCACTGGGGTTTAGGCGGCACAGGGGACCCCACGACCTGGTAGCCCTTGCCCAGAGGAACCCTAAAGACCAAGCTGAGCCCCACGCACAAGCGGGGAACACGCTGCCTCTGGCCAAGCTCTACAGTGATTTTAGCACTGCTCGGACCTTCAGGAGAGCACCGATCCTGCCTGCAGGGACAGTTACTGCAGGGAACTGGGCAAGCAGATGATTTAGGGCACAGAGGGAACCCTGTTCCCAAGCTGAAGCACCCATGGCTTCATAAACTGAAAGGGGCAGCAGCCTGAACCCACCCCCAGGAACCACCTTGCACCCCCCCAGACTGACCTCTCCCTGCAGCAGGGACCACACAGAGCGGGGAGCCAGCTGGGATGGAGCCCAGCTCACCAACACGCTTTCCTGCCAGAGTTCATCAGGTCCAGCAGCCCTGTTTTACCCGATCTCGATTTTTCAGCAGGGAAGCGTAACACCCTCGGGCTGTCATGACTTTCCAGAAGATCCCTCTGCCAGTTGCTCCTGCATCGTCTCTCACCAGGTGAAGCGAGGTGGATGGATCATCTGCCGGCAGGAGGGGATGTAAATCAGAGCTGGCCTGACACCTCAGCTTGAGCAGCCAAGGAGGGAAAGTTAACAAAAAAGTTTGCTTTAAAGTTAATTAAAAAAAAAAGATGCTACAAGATGAAGCCGAGAGGGTGAGACACGGCTCGGGGCTGCCTCTGCGAGCAGGAGATCAACAGGCTTTGAGCAATGCTCAGCCGCGGCCAGGGATGCGATGCCTGAGTCAGGGGGGAAAGGAAAGTTTCTCGTTCCTACAGCTGGATTTTATCATTTCTATATAAAAGATTTTTAACTAGTTAAAAGTAAGCCTTTCAAGAAAATCCTACTTTTGGATGGGATTTAAAAATAAATCCTTGAAGAGACAGAAATCCTTGAAGGATGGAGCACGTTCCTGCCTTCAGCAAGGGAAGTATTCCACCACTCAAGGTTGAATCTTGATTGGCATTCATCTAGATGCTTGAAGGACATCTTCTTCTCTTCCAGACTCAACTATGTATTTTTATTTAGTGAAAGAATGTCTTGCTTATGCAAAGTAGCTGGAGAGATGAGCACAGTACTTTCAAGCTGATATGTCTTGACACCTTCCTTGGAGATTCACAAAAAGCAGCAGCATGTGCAGAAACTGGAAAATCAGATCTAAAACCCGCTTTCCAGAAAGGAAAAAAGCAACACCTGCAATTCTCTGTTCTGAATACCTGGCACTTTCACTCCCCTTTTTTAACCCATCTTCTAAAAATAAAAGAGCCGTTTTGATTTCTGTTGAATTATAAATACATTTTGGCAGTCTGGCATCTCCTGCAGCAGATCAAAGCATGGGAGTTTTATTTATTTATTTCCTCTCAGCTTTATTTTTACATCCGCAAGCCCTCTAATTCTCAAGAATTTGTTGTATTTCCCCTTGTGATCAGACTCAGCACGTAGCAAAACGCTCCATTCAACCGCAGAGCCATCCTGCCCGGAGTCTCGGATGGAGCCCGTGGCACCACACACCGGCAGCTCCTGCCCGCACGCTCAAGTTCAAGTTCAGAGGCAAAAATCCCAGAGGTTATTAGGGCAGCACGGTGTTTCCCCGCTCGAGGTCGGAGAAGTTCAGGCTGGATGCACGGGGGGCACGGCTGCATCGAGCGAACCTCTATCCTGCAGTTCCTACGGTCTTGGGTTTATTACCATCAGCAACCCCACTGATTTCTACGGGAATAACTGAGGAATAAAATCAAGTTCGTGGCTACAGACAGCCCCAGGCATCAAATCGGCACCAGACCCGGATGGAGGCAGCGGGGCCAGGCGCTGCTTCACCTCCAGCCATCCCGGGTCCTCGGCTGCAGCCAGTGCCGGGGACGGAGCCGGGGACGGCACCGGGGATGGAGCACTTTCCCCCGGGACAGCACAAGCAGAGCCTGATGGCGGGGCAACGCAGACACGGCTGCACCAGCAAATTAAAACACCCAAAGCACGGCAAGTGCCATACTGCTGACTCAGCAATTGCCACCCTGGCTCTGCTGCTCAGATGCTCCAGGAAGAAATCTCTCCCCTGGTTTTATAGCCCAATTAGTTGCATCTAATTGGAGTGCTGGACAGGAGATAGGGAACGGCGAGGCAGCGCCAGGCCAGGGTTATCACTCCGCTGTCTGCGGAGTCGGGCACTCCTGTCGAAAAAGGAGTATGAGCTTTATAAAACATTTTTTCTTCAATGTTTTTAATTAGGATTAAAAGCGTTCCAGTGGAAATCTATAAATTCTCAGAGCTTGAGCACATGAAAGCTCAGGGCTGAATAACAGCTGCCATCGCTGACTCCAATACCAGGAAAAATAAACCAGGAGCACGTCAAGCCCTCCCCTCGCAGCCGCAGCTCCGAGCACGGTTGCATGAGTTAAATTAAAATGATTGATGGCAGCTCGGTCACCCAAGAGAGCATTTTCCGCTTCTGTAAATCACTAAAAGCCAAGCTGCCCCCCCTGCAAAGCCCGCCTGGCCACAGATCCCCACAGATGCCCCCAGGAGCTCCCCAGGATGCGATAGCAAGAAACACGTGCCACCCACATCATAACTCACCGCCGACCGCCTTAGCTCGGGCTCTCCTCCTCACTCAACCCAAGCGCTTTAGTGCTGACTTAATTATTTGACACACAAGAGAGATGGGAAAGGACCCACCTCCCGACACCCAAAATCCACAGGCGGCTGCCCAGCGTGGCTGCTCACCGTTAAAATGTGCTTCGGAGAAAAGAGGGAGAGGAGGATGGAGAAGGGGGCGATGGGCACCGGTCCGAGATCTCTGAGCAGCAGGATGGACCCTGGCAGCTGAAACCAGGGGGGGTTGAGCCCAGTGCTTTGGGGACCAGTGAGTTTGCACCTTCTTTTTCAAGAGGACAAAACACCACGCTAAGATTTGGGCCAGAACGGGAGAAAACCATCCCCCGGAGTCTCCTCCAGGACCTGTGTGGGATGCAGCCGGATCCACACTGTTTAATTAATACCTTGTCCCCCACCAGCCCGAGCTCCTGCCAGCTCAGAAAACCATGAGCAAAGCACAAGCCAGAGGAGACACCTACGATTAATCCCCTTGATTAAAGTGCCAGAATAAAAAAAGGAAAGGGGAAAGGAAAGGGGAAAGGAAAAAGGAAAGGAAAAGGGAAAGGAAAAGGGAAAGGAAAAAGAAAGGAAAGGGGAAAGGAAAGGGGAAAGGAAAAAGGAAAAGAAAAAGGAAAGGAAAAAGGAAAGGAAAGGAAAAGAAGTTTTCCCCCTTGTCACTTGATTTGGGTGCTGAGGTGTCACAGGGACACCCAGCTGCTCCGAGAGCTGGTGACGGGGGTTTCTCTGCGGCAGCAGGATGTATTTAAGCATTCCCTGTGCCTCTCTGCAGCGTGTCAGCCCTCGCCAGCCCCATCCTGGCCGTGTCCCTGCCAGAGACGCAGGAAAGAGTTTGCAGCGAGGGGCCTTCACCATCCCACCCCACTCCCACCCATCCCGGGTGCCGGCAACCCCAGGAGAAAATCCCCCTCCCCAGACCAGTTACCGCCTCACCCCAGAGCCATCATGTCCCGAGGAAACCCCCGGGCACCCCAAATCCTTCACCAGCACCCTCATCTCCCCTTCCCGCAGCCCCCACCGTGGCACGGGCAGGACCAGACCCCCAGCCCAGCCCGGGACTCAGCCTGCGGTCCCAGCAGCGATGCACAGCCCCGAGCTCCGCAGGCCCAGCTCAATCATGTAGGCAGCTCATTACACTCTTTTAATAAGATATGTGCTAGTTTTACATTCATTTTTCATTTCTGATAACGTTCTGTCCTATATAACTGCACTATTATCCTTGCTGAGGTGAGGGGAAGAATATATTTCCTAAAAGACTGCCTGCATTAATTTTTCAGTAAGTGCCATAAAAGATTTAATCTCTAGCTCCTCTTTTGTTAATGGGATTAGTATAACTTATTTACTGATTTAATTAATTGATGTGCCTTCCACTCAGCTGAATACAGCATTTCAGAAACTTACTGGTTTGGGCTGAGAATAACTGGGCTTCATTTCATCTTAGAGGCTGCCAAGAGCACGTGCCTGTAAACTTTATTTAAATTATTTCTGACAGGGCGCATTAAAAAGAGGGGAGGAAGGAGCTTTACCTCCCCTTCAACCCACGACCGCAGAGCATCGGCTGGATTGCACCATTGCCGATACATATTGGATAACAACCATTGTCGCTGCAGGTAACACCCTCCAGCGCCGGGACGGACCCGCTCCATCCTGCAGCGGTCGGGGGGACCTGCCTGCATCCCACCCGCTGCGTCCCTGCACGCCTGGCTACGCCGCTCCCTCGCCAAACGAGGTGTTTAATTCATTTACCCGTCTCCTGTCCCCTCTGCGGCTCAGGGCAGTGGTGCTCAGGGGCACGGGGTGCCCACGGGAGGGTCCCAAGCCGCAGCCCCGGGGCTGGGGGACCAGCACCCCCCGACGCCTCTTCCATCGCTTTATATAGGTCACCCTGTGCTCGGCAGCACGGCAGCCACACTTGTAGCGGGGGAGGTTGGACTTCACACTCTTGCTCTCCGAGCTGCTTTTCTAGGTCACCAACCCACAGCGGTGTATTAAAATAGAGTCTCTCCACTTCCCATTTCCCACGGCCGTAGGCTGAGACGCCTGGGCTGGTGCAGCTGCCAGCCGAAGGGGAAGGGGTGCGAGAGCGCGGCTGCAAACCGGACTCGCTCCCCCGGGCACCCGCAGCAACGCACGGAGCGGGCTGGGGGATGCGATGCTGCACCCCCCAAAATAAGCAACTCCAAGGGCATTGGGTTGGGTGCAGCAAGATGTGGGGACACCAGTAAGGTGGGTTGGGGAGGCTGAACGGGGTCCGAGAGGGACCTGGTGCTCAGCCCATCCCCGTGGCGCTGAGGATAACTGTCCCATGCCAGAATCTATATAAAGACCTGATGGCTACCAGCCCCCAGCTCAGCCTGGGAGGTGCAGCCTCCAGCAGCGATTTCTGTTCGATCTGCAATAATTAACTCACGGCAAAGAGCGATGTCCAGGCGGGCGGCCACATTCCCAGCCAGGCACAGAAACCTGGAAACACTCTCCCGCGGAGAGGTGCGCTGCTCCGCTTTGAAGCAGAAAAGCATCACCCTGCTCTTATCTCACTCCCCGGCAGCTTCCGAATGGAAATTTTACACCAGGAAAGAAAAGCCCAGCCCGGCAGCAAGCAGCAGCCTGCAGGTGTACACTCGCTCCCCAGCCTGACTCCAAGAATATATTCCCATTCCGACAAAACACTCCGGCAGAGCTGAGCTGGCAGCTCCCCCGTCCCTCCCTGGCCAGGGGAAGCAGAAAGGCTGCTGGGGTGGCAGGGACGGCAGCGCCCGGTCCCCGCGGCACTTCTCGCCGAGACACCGGAGAGGCCACGGCTGTCCCTGCCCCAGACCAATGGCATAAATAAATAATTCCTCGGTCTTTTCAAGCGGTGGTGACCATGACCGCTGGTTGTTTCCCCTTCAAGGACTCCCGGGCAGGGCACCCTCTTGGGCTCGTTTGTTATTGTTTCTCTCCCCTTTGATTTTCAGGGCGCTCCTTTTCCTGCATCCTGGGTACGCTGCTCAGCCCCTTGCTTCAAGATGTCAACCCAGGCGGAAGGTTCCCTCTTTCAAGAAAGGAAAACAATAATATTTAACCCCCCCAAGGAGCCTCGCGGAGGCATTTCTATAGCGCTCTAGGACGGAGCATCGTCCCCTGCCCCACCGGACCCACCGTGCCCGGGGGCTGAGGTCCCTTCCCAGCGCTGGCACAGGGGACATGGCTGTGCAGGGCTGTAGGACAGCAGGTTTTGTGCAGACCCATCTCCACACCACGCGTGTTCCCTTTTCCGTATGAATCCACAGCAGAAGTCTCGCCGAGTTCGCACGCCCCAGAAATCTCTGTTCTGCACGTGGCAGCTAAGAGGTTAAACCAGCACACGTTGTACTCACATGGGGACGGAGCGGGAGGGGACCTTTTCCAGCAAGTGCAGCTTGTTTAACAAGCTTCGAAATCAATACTGTCGTCAAGCCTTACCCAAACGACAGCATGAGCGAGGCACCGCTGCAAAGGGGTTTGGCTGTCAAGTCTTCCCGACATGGAGCGATTTGCCGGGGCCAATCCCAGGAGCAAATCCCAGCCCGGACAGGGAGCTCTGGGGGAGGCGGAGGGTTCAAGGGGCTGTGATTTGGGTCCCCGGGAAGCACCCGCTCAGCATCCCCTTGCACCCACGGGACACGCTCAGCCCAAAGCCACCGCCAACCATCCTACGCGAAAGGCTGGTTTCCAGCTTGTTTTATTTCCCAACAAAGCCTGCAGGTATTGATCGCTGCTCAGGCTGCTGCCTTGAGGGTAACGATTTGCTTTGAAAAATTAAAGCAGCAGCAGCAGAGTTTCTCACGCGACGCAGAGATGGGGCTGCAAACGGGAAGGTTGCTCGGCCGGTAGTGCAAGAGCTGAAAAACGGGCTGGTCGGAGCTCCCCGGCCACGCCAACCGTGCATTTACTGCTGCCCCTGCTACCAGCGTGCCCCGCTTTGGGAAGAAACCCAGCAGACATCCCTCATCCCATGCCCAAACTGTGCTAAGAGCAACCTGCCGAGATGCTCCGCTTGCCCAGCGAGGACAAACAGCTCCTCACAGCCGGCCTCCGAGCAAGCTGGAGCCTCTGCAAACCTCCCAGCACCCGGGAAGGGTTAAACCTGGAGTATCGCTGCACGAATATTCTCGCCAACACCTGCATCTCATCCGCAGGGAAGGGAGAGGAGAGGTTTTGAGATATGCCAGAACTAGTTGCTTTGATCTTTAGTGCTGTGGCATCTTATTGCCGCTGCTTAAAGGAAAAACAACCTCCGAGGACTTTGATATTCTGGAATACACAAACGCTCAGAGAAAACAGCAGGCTGAGAAACGCTCCCTTGTAGTTAACGGGTGTTCACTCTCGATTCTGTTAACCCGGATAAAGAGGGTCCTGGTGGAAAACCCCCGGTTCAACCTGCGCATCCTCCCAGGGGGGTACCGGTACGGCTCTTCCAGGAGAAACGTGCAGAAGGGCAGAGAAAGTCACCCAGCTCAGACCCATAAATACAAGTTACCCATCGCTGGGCAAACTGCAGTCGCTTAGTTGAGATCTATAGCTCTGAGGTTTCCTGCTGAAGATAAAATGCTGTATCGGACTCGTGACCCAAGAAAGGGGCGCAGCACGGGAGCCGCATACTGAAATGTATTGCTGGGCCTTTGCTGGACGGACAGACGCACACGGCCAGCGTCCCTCCCGGACACAACAGCCGGTGATTCGTTTCTGCGTTGCTGCCCAAGAACCAGCTCCCGCGTGGGGATTTCCAGCCTTCGCCCCGACTCCGGGCAGCTTCTCCTCAGCCGAGCGGCTGCTCCTGCCCTAAGGCTGCAAAGGTGGATTCTCCTGGCTCCCCAGCAGCCGGGGCGATTGCAGGCCAGAGGTTTAAAGCAGGATGCAGACGGCTTGAGCTCAGCGCTTGGTTTGCCAGATCTCATTCAATCCCAGTCCCCAAAGGATGCTCCAGTACGATGCCACCGGCGCTGAGCTGTCCATCAGCCGCAGGATTGCGCCGGCACCTTCCCCCCCCATGCTCCAACGGGACCGCTGATGCACGTGCAAAACCTGCCCTGAATTTCCACGCAAAACCTGATCGCGATTTGCAATTCTTTCCCAGAGGAGCAGATCTGGGTGTTTTAGTGAATTGGATCTTTGCCTCAGCTGGCGCAGCCAAGGTCAGAGATGGATGCTCCCCTCCGACTGTTGCATTGGGAAATGTTAAGACATACTAAACACAAGACCAAGGGATAACTGAGGAAAAGCAAGTGACTTGGCAATAGCTACAGCCCACGGAGATTTGGCCGGAGGCAGCACGAGGTGCCGGGAGAAGGCACCCCGTTAGTGCCAGCACCGCGCCGGCTGACGGATTAGCAGGGACGGCCCCGAGCCCTGCGGCTGTAAATCCCCGCACGTCCACAGGGGCCAGCGGAGATTCCCGAGCGAGTGCTTCCAGTTGAGAAGCCGACCTCGTCGCTGCATCCCTGCTCGGGAAGTGGGAGATACGGCAGGAAGGAGGAAATTCAGCCTCGAGGAGTAGCTGCCTGGGGTTTAGCACGCAGCACTTCCAGCAAGCACCAAAGGTTGGCACCACGGGAAGGATGGCACGGATTGGCCTCGTTGCACCAAAACCCAGCTACCTCCATCCCGATTATTTTCTCCCTACAGAAAGTCACTATTGAGGGCGTCCAGATGCTGCCCAGGCTTGCGCGGAGCGGGATGGAGAAGGAATCTGCCGGCTGGGCGCACCGGCACTGCCAAGAGCTCAGAAGCGGCGCAGGGGAGCTGGGTGCAGCTGTGGGGCAGCCCCCAGGGTCCCCCCCCGGCCCCCGACCACCCCGGCAGCATCGCCACGGCCCGGAGGGATTTCCGAGGTGCCTCCCCGCTGGGGAAGTGACAGCCAGGACAGGCCTCTCACTAAATCGACCGAGGCAAACGTCTGCGTGGCAACGTGCTCCATCGTCCGTCCCGTCCTCCTGCAAAGCACACCCAAAATACGGCCCATCAACATCTGGAGCCGCAGCTGCCTCGGGCAGCGGGCGGGAGCTGCCGCTGACCGCTCCGAACACCCTCACAGCTACTGATCCCAGAAACATTTGTTAAAACTATTTTTCATCCAGGAACAGCTTAAAGTGACCCAATTTCCAAACCTCCTCAGATGCACCTGCACAGGCGAAGTCGTCCATTGAAGGGACTTCGCTGGTTAATTATTTCCCGAGCTCCTCGTCCTCGCGGCTGCGGTCTGCACGGCCACTGCTGGCCACATCCCCCGGCCCTGCAGCCCCCTCCTCTCCTCTGCTGGTCCCCACAGCCGCTCCGAAAGCCTTTGCAGAAGGAAGAGCGGGGTTCCTGGTTACGTCTGGGTGCAGCGATCGCCGGAGCAAGAGCTGAGCGGCCTCTTCCCCACTTAGGAAGCAAAGGGAGTTACGTGTCCTCCTCGATCTACCTCCAGCCAAAAGCTATAAATCTGTGGCCGTGCTGCAGCCCCGGCGTCCCAATGTCATCCCAGGGACACCTCAGCCACAGCTCCGACACGCGGCGGACGGTGCATCCTGACGGGTGCCCTAAATCTCTCCCCATGTCCCCCTCCGGCTCCGGCGCATCCCCGGCTGCGTGTGGGAGGTGACCCAGTTGGGGACACACGTGTCCCCCGGACCCTCGGGGCTTTGGCAAAAAGCATCCCCGGTGCCAGGTCCTGCGCCCGTGCCTGGCTGCCCCCAGCTCCAGGTCAGGATAAGGAGGGCGACCGTGACCGCACCGCAGCGGCACGTGCCACCGCACCGCCCGGCTCGCAGCTCTGGCACAGCACCACGTCCGCATCCAGCCAGCATCCCTCAGGCAGAGACCACGCACGAACAGAACCAGCCTGTCCCGGAGCCACCTCCGCTTAAGACAGCAGGAAAAAATACCTTAAAGTAACCCCCAGACACCCCTCACCGCAGCCTGAGTCCGCAGGACCGTGCCCACAAATGCACCTGCTAAACCTGACCTGAATTTCCACGCAAAACCTGACCGTGATTTGCAATTCAGAGGATCAGATCTGGGCGTTTTGGCGAACTCAACCTTTGCTTTGGCAGCATCACTTCTGTTCGTCCTCTCCTGCGGGCTCAGCGGGGCTGCGCACCCTCGCAGCACCCCGTGCCACCTCCCAGCACCGTGTCCCAGCACCCCGGGGTGGCACCGGGGCCAGGCAGGACCGAGCGGTGCGACTGTCTCCGCAGCTGCTGCCAGCACCGCCAGATCAATACCTTTTATCTGCATCATTATGTGCCTTTGCAGTGAAATAAATTAGACGTGGAGGACGCCGATCAGCCAGTGTCGAGTCTTGTGCCGCGGGACAAACCACCTCCTCGTGCGTCCCAACAGGTCGAGGTGCTAATCTAGAAGATGACACGTGCCCAGCCATCGCTGACTACCCCGGTCCTGTGCGGTCCTCTGCTTTTTTCTGGATTTCTTCACGTCCTTTGGCTTCCCTGACTTCTGGACCCACGTACGAAATGGGCCAGGGGACCTTTCCCCAGGGAGCAGATGGAGAAATCCCGTCCTGCTGCCGGCCGGGGGAAGGTTCTCCCCAGCCCATCCTCGGACAGTGACTCGGGCACGAGAAACCCGTGGGATGAGCCGAGCTGTCGGAGACGGATGGGAAGCACCGGGCAGGTCCCCGCTCCAACCTGACAGCAGCTGCTCAAGGAGGATAAAACCTACCTGCTGGAAAAAAACTAAAGGGAAGAGAGAGAAAAAAGAATAAAAGGGAACAAAGAAGGAAACAAAAAAAAAAAAAAAGAGAATGAAGAAGGAAAAAAGAAAAGTGACTAAAGAAGGAACAAAGAAGGGGAAAGTGCGTGACCGTGGGCAAAGAACGGCTGCGGTGGCAGCAGTACCGTGTTTTGCCCGGTGGCGAGCAGGGAGGTTTGCACAGAGCAGCAGTGATATGTCGCGGTCGGTGGCATTAATTCAACAGGAGGTCGTTTTCCCGTTCCTGCGGAAGGGGAAGGAAGGGCAGGGGCTGGCGCAGACGACTCGCTGCCCGCTTGCGACCACCTGCGAGGCCAGAGCTCGCCGTCCTCTTTACCTGTACTCTTGGAAAGAGCTCTAGGGTTTCAGCCTCAACATTTGTGGCAAAAAAAGGCGATGAACAGCTAAAACCCGAGGTCCTATCACAGGAAACGCCAGGCAGCTCGAGCAACGAGCAGCACAACCAGCCCCGACCGCAAGAAAAAAATCGGACTCTGGGTGTGCTTCGAGGGCTGCTGAAATCGGGCAGAAGCGGCGGCGATGCCTGAGCGGGATGTCCGCAGCCGGCCGGGCGGCAGCGATGCTCCGGACAGGATGGGAATCACCAAACCCACAACCACAAACAGATTTTTTATTTTTTTTTTTTAACCCATTTTTGCACCCATCCGTTTTCCCAAACGTGGCTTTCTCTGAGCCTACAGCATCACAGAGCCCCAGGAAACACCCAAATCCCTTTCCGGGAACCCCTGGTGCTGCAGGTAACCTGAAAACAGCTTCTCCTTCTCTCCTCCCAAGATCTGCCCCAGGAGCGGAGCCGGGGGCCAGGCCAGCCCCTTCCCAGCCCCCGAGCGGGCTGCTGTAGCCTTGTCTTTTCTAGGGCTGTAACTCCCGACACAGAGCCTTTTTTTTCCTGCTTTTTACAGTTTGGCGGCCGTTCAGGTTGGATTTGTGTTTTGGCTGCCAGCAATGCAGCATTTACAAACCTGCCCTGGATTTATCTGCTGCAGCGTCGGCCGCTAAATTAACAAATACAAAAGTTTGAGACATTTTGGAAACAGCAGTTTTATAACACCCGAGCTGCGTGCCGGCCCTCTCCCGCCCACACCCTGCTTCTCCTGCCTCCATTCATTTCTCCTTACAGCATCGGCCGGCTTTAGTTTTCCCCCAAAATGGATTAAATACACATTTTGTTTTTCCTTCCGCCCAGCTGCGTTTGCCCCACGCAACAGCTCCAGGAGCTCTTCCCTGCGGGTCAGGGCCCCCCAGCCCTCCTAATCTTGGGGTTCCCCCAAAGACCATGTGGCACCGCAGGCTTCCCCCCCCACACCCCCCAACACGGGTGATTCCTGTGGGTCCCCAGTAGATTCTCTAGTGTCTAATAAAGACCGAGCGCCTGCTCCAACATCTCTCCAGCAGATGCGTTTTTTTTTCCTCTGCCTCGCTGTTTAAGGACACCAACTTGTAGGAACTTAATTACCTTTGAGACCTGTAGCGCTTTATCCAGCGGTCTGAGAGTTCGTATCGCGCTGGGAGATGGGGACAAGGCGGCAGAGCCGGCGGTTTGGGGGAAAGCAGACTCAGGAAAGATGCTCTGCGGATGCCCGGGGCTGACACTCGCGAGGGTTAAGCATCCCGGAGCAA
Source organism: Aramus guarauna (assembly GCA_013400195.1). Classification (NCBI taxonomy): domain Eukaryota; kingdom Metazoa; phylum Chordata; class Aves; order Gruiformes; family Aramidae; genus Aramus; species Aramus guarauna. The sequence goes on along the minus strand of VXBL01006907.1, from coordinate 1,407,399 downwards.
CGTCACCCCGGGGCTGCAGACACCGATGGTTCAACTAACCAACTCCATCCCCGCCAGACCACAGCGAATCCCACACGGACACGCTCTGTCCGTTTTCAAGTGTCAGCTCATCCCTGCTCGGTTCGGCTTGCAGGAGCGAAGCTGGAGACTGTTTGCAGCCAGCGAGGCTGTGGCAAGCGGCGCTGGCTCCCCCCACCCCATATCCCACCATCCCGGGAGCATCCACCGGGATCCAGCTCTTTCCCTGGAGCCCAGTCCACCGCCCGCACGTTTTGTCCATCCTTCCCCAAGAGCGTTCCCAACCCGCACGCCGAGGAGCAGACAACGGTGATGCAAAGTTACCACCCACCCAATGCCAATAAGCAGCGGGATTCAACCAAAAAAAAAGGGATTTTTCTGGGCTTCTCAGGGTCTTGTCATGAAATCAAAACCCAGCCCCGCGCTTGTCAAATTGGGCACCCCGGGAAAACTCTTGCACACTTTGAGAGGGAAGGAAGAAGGCTTGCAGGAAGATAAAAGCTCCCCTCTTCTCCCCGCGTGCAGCACAGTCCTCTACGACACGGACGCGCATCACGTGTCAGCCTCAGGATTCATGCTGGTTATTAAGACCTTCTGCTCTCCTCCCGAGTTTTCTCCGTGGGATTTGATCTCTCTGCTCGTTCCCGCAGTGCTCTCCCCGGCCGACGCACACACCACGTGTCTCAGTGGCTTCATCGCAGCATTCGGATTTTCGGAGAAACTTCACCGCGGATGGGGCGAGACGCAGCCCACGTCCCAGAAGACTCCAGGGTGAGCCAGGGAGCAGCAAGGCCCCGGGGATAAAGGCTTTAAGGTGCGGGCACATGCGGTCCCCGTCCCCGGGAGTCCACTGGAGAGGGTGGCAGGACCACACCGGGACGTCTCCCCGGAGGACAGCGCTGAAGGGTGCTCGACCGGTCCACTCAGCAAGCGGAAAAGCCGAAAGCGTGATGACACCCAGGGCAGACGCTGCCGTGAAGTGCCAGAGCTGTTCCCAAGGGCTCTTCCCATGACAGAGACACTCAGCTCCGTAAATCAAACCAGCAGAAAGCAGGGACGGTTTTGGAGACGTCGCTCCTTCCCCTGGACACAGAGGGTTTGCACCAGCATCGTGCCCAGGTGAGAACTCCTGCTCCACGCCTGCACTCATGGAACAGACCCAAGAGGGATCCAGCACTGAAGACGGACCGAGAAGCAGAGCTGAACCAGGGAGGAGCTTTGCACCATCCCGTGATGTTCAGCAGCCCCAGGCTGCTGCCGGACCCACCATCGGGGCTGGGACCCTCCCCGCTGTCGGCTGAGCCAAGCCAAGAGGTTAAACGCAAACTCATCGGATTCAACCTCTCCCGGTGATTTAGTTCTGCATTATCAAAGCTGGCTTGTAAAAGAAAGAGGTTTCCTTTCAAGAACCATCAAAAATTTGTTATCAAGGCGACCGGTAACCCCCAAACCAGACGTCCGCCGCGGTGCTTGGGGCAGAGCCGGCAAACGCTGGAGCCAACAGCGCGGGGCGTAGCTTTTGGCCAACCTGCACCTACATCGGCGTTTAAGGGGTTTAATTGCTACATGAAAGAAAACAGCAAGCGCTGGTAAACTTAATCAAGAGAAAAATCAAGCTCAAATGAAAACATTACGGAGGAGACAGGCCGGGACAAATATAACATTAATAACGTCCATCGAGTTGGCAAGAGGCAGGATTCTTGCAAGGAAAATTGGTGGCTCCTCTTTTTTAATCAGAGTTGATGGGGACGAGCCAGAGGAGACGGGGACTTTGCAGGGAAGATCAGGATTTGGTGCATTAGCCTGCAGCGCGGAGACCCAGCCAGATCCGCTCCCCTTAGCCGGACAGACTGGCGCAGCCTGAGGTGTCTGAAGACGAAGCGGCGAGACAAGCTGGAGAGCCCGAAGGTGCCAGCAAGGTCTGAGCAACGAAGGTCTGAGCAGACGACGGCTCTGCCCGTGCCCCAGAGCAGGATGATGCTGAGTGTGTGACATCCTCGGCTTCCCCAGCCCAGGAGACCAGAGACCTCTTGCATCTCCAGCTCATCTAGTTTTTAAATTCTCCTCTGAACTGCCGGCTCCTCGCTCTCCTCGCCTCCAGGGTTTAACTGTTCGGGGTCCCTCTGCGCAGCCATGACCCCGACGGTCGGAAGAAGAAGAAAATGGGTTTAAATCTTCCCCCATTGCTCAGCCGGGTCCTGATCTCTCGACACCGGCGTCAACCCAAAGCCACCGTTTACTTCCCTGGAGCTACTCCTCATTTACATCAGCATCATTGATATTCTGGCTCGTTAGGTTTTAATGCACAGCTTCGAGAACTTATTCAAAATTCATTCATTGAAGCTTTCTCACTCAAAAGGATTTAAGTCCAAAAAAAAAAAAAAAAAAAGGGTTTGTGGAATTCTGCAAAGGCCCGAAGAGAGAAGGACCAAACGTCGCCATCTGCTCCGCGGTGCAGCAAGGCTGTAGTAAATCAAATCGGGGTGACGCAGCGATCCCTCCCGCAGTTGGCTTCGGCAGCCACCGGTGCCTCTTCCGCCAGGGCAGACGATGTCCCCAGGGTGGGAGAAACCCCCCCATGAGCTGAAAGAACCCCCTTGCGCTTCTTCCTGGTGTCCCCCAAAAAAGGAGAGCCGCGGGTCCGGGCTGGCAGGGGTGGACACTGGCAGGGAGATGGAGAGGACAGGGGACCACTGGGCTGCGAGAGCATCCCTTGGGCAGAGCTAAACCTCGGAGCGAAGCTGTGGGAGCGGAGACGACTCCACCGAGCGGGACGGACCTTTCCCATCACCCACCGGCAGCTACAGCCGGCCGAGCCGCTGCGCACGGAGCTGAGCTCGACAGGCTGCTCCCGGGGTCCTGCGCCGCTGGGATGGGGAGAGGGACACGGCAGCGAGGACAGGCACCCCGCGGCACGAGGGGAACCGGCTGCCCATGCCCTCGCCTGGCCGGGGCTGCTCGGAGGTGGGAGAGAGGGAAATAAATCCCGGTGCAGCAAAGCGTCTCGCTGTGTTTTCTTTCGGCACTATTGCTTCGAGCGTTTATCCTTTCGCTCAAACCCTTCCTGCCCCGCTCTCCCCGGGGCTCATCGCAGGCGGGTGGCGAGATCGGCAAAGTGCTCGGCCTCGGCTTGCTGATGGAGAGCGAACGAGCACCCGCTGGAGCTGCGTGTCATCCAGTTAAAACACGTGGTGGGAGGAGAGATCCTGGGGATTTTCCTCTTTTTTTTTTTCCTAATTCCCATTGAGTCCAAAACCACATTCCAGGAGACGCTGCTAAATATTCCGGAATTAAGAAAGACAAGTCAACAAGCAAGAGGGGAAGTGAAGTGGGTTCTAATGCTGGATTTCTTTTTTTTTCTTTCTTTTTTTTTTTCAGTCTGTGCTACCACCCATCGTACCTCCCAGCACCCGTCGACAAGCAGCACCCACAAAGAAGCTGAACGCAGCTTCTTATTTATTGCCTCATCAACCTAAGGACAAGGAAAAATATTCCTTGACTCTTAATGCCGGATAGAGCCGGCTCCCTTCGAACGGGATGTCACGGGATGTCTCCTTTCCCACCGGGCCGTGTCGGTGGTATTTTGGGGACAGGCATCGGGCACCGGCACTTTGCAAACTAATGGGGCAGCTCGTCCCCAGGCACGGGGGGCAGAAGTCGCATCTCCCAACCAGGACACCTCTCGTGCCGTACGGCCATCGATCAGGGATGCAAAGGTTGTAGCAGAGTTGGGGGAGAGAACGGAAAAAGAAATTAAGAGGATGTTAAAAACCTGAAGGACTGTCATGGACTCTGCACCGTTCCCCTAGCTAAACCTCCCTGTGAGGCTGAAGCATTTCTTCCTCCTCTTCTTTCTTCTTCCACCCAAAAATGGAAGGGGAA
>VXBL01006907.1:1357203-1386673 GCA_013400195.1 Aramus guarauna | reverse complement strand
AAAAAAAAAAAAAAGCTAATCCTCATCCCAGTTTTGAGGAAGTTCCACAAGTTCAAAAAGCAGGAAAGAAACAGCGAGGGTCAGTTATCCGAGGGTGCAAGCAGCAGGGACACAGGCGCAGGACTCCCAGGACAAAGGCTGACCGGAGAGGCAGTACCTGGACAGCACGGAGAACCTCCCACGGGGCAGCCAGCTGGCAGCGGACGCTCAGAACACAAAGATAAAAACTCGTATTCATCATATTTAATAAGAGTTTTGCTCCACTGGCTCTCAGGAAGGACAGCTGCTCACGGCAACAGCATCTCATCCCGTGGGGGCTCAGCAGTAGAGCTCGGAAACGCTGTGATCTAGACTTGAAGATTAGTGCCCGTACGACACCATCTCTTCTGATGGCAAGCTGAAGAACAGAGGAACTGACAAACCATCTTAAGAAAATGAATTTTATTTCCTTCTTTTTTTTTTTAATTTCTTTTTTTCATTTTTTTTTAAGTTCTGATGTTTACAGATATGCTTTTCTTTCTGATAGTATAGCTTCGCAGCAATTTAAAAAAAAAAAAAAAAAAATCACAATGCAGCTAGCAGAGCAGCTGAACTAAGACCCATAAATACCAGCACAGAAAACAATGGACAACCACCAATATTTCTATACATGAACTATTATTTTAATGTCACATTTTGACAATTGTAAATGGTCTACAGAATGTATGTGGGCAAAAGGCAATAAGTGAGTCTCTTGAAACACTAGATGTATAATAAACAGCGCATTATCAACATTTACATGGTTCACATCAAATTGATGACATCCTAAATGTATTCCTTTTAAAGGATAGAGATTTTTCAATAAAATATTACATTTCATTTAATACTCTGGTACAATACTTCATACATTGCAGGAAAAAAAAAAATAAATGCAAGGTCTACTCCACCTAATAAGAGGATCCTTTTTCATTAGTCTTTAGTACTGTAACAAAAAAAAAAAAATCACAATAATGTCATAAATAAACAAACAGCCTTGAAATTATTAATTAGGTTTCACTATTTAAAAGGGAGAAATTAAAAATTAATTTGAAATAATGAAGTTATGGGTAGAAACTCAAAACCTGACAACACATCCTAGTACCAGCTGTGATTTTTCCCGTCCCTACAACAAAAAAGGAAACAGGTTTTAAAACTTCGTTAGCCATATCCTAGTTAATGGTGTTTCCAACACATATCTTAAGAGGAAAAAGTAAAGTTTGGTCAGGATTAATAGGAGAACCAATCAGTCCTAACAACAGTTAGCTGAAATTAAAGTGTATGCTATAAAACATTCAGATGAAATCTGCAGCAAATTCATGCTGGCATAAATTATTGTGCCTTAGGAGTTGGGTTAAAGTTTCCCTTGTGGTATAAAGTCTTCTACAACAGACCAGAACTGCATCCCTTTTCCATTCCAATGATACAGCGAAAGCTTGGAAATCAATGCTTAAAATTTATTCTCTAAAAACTCACTAGAAATACATAAAACCCACATTCACTTATCTCCCTTAAACCAAAGGACATTTCTCTTTCTTATTTCATCTGTCATAAACCCAGCCATTGTTTAAAATAATTTAAAACAAAACAAAACAAAAAAAAAGGCGTTAAGAATCATCCCGCTCTTGCCGGTGCATGAAAGGCAGACAGAATTTATTTTGCAAGGTCTCCCCTTTGGTATTCAGCAGGGCCTAACACTCCAGTTGAGAGGAGTATTTATTCACAATCTTTCAGATTCTGTTCCCCCCTCATTGACATTCTTCCACCATATGCTCCCCGGGATTAATACACATTCTGCAGTAAGAATTCCCTGGTTCCAAGGGAAAAAAAAAAAAATCCTACAGCGGCAGGTTCTAAACAGCTAAAATGAGGTCATAAGAGGCAACTTTACATTGGCCACGTAACTGATTGCTGCTTATACAGGTCAATCTTTTAAGACACATCTTATTAACTGAGTTCCTAACAGTTCGGATTCATTCAGGATCCTTCTCTCATTTCTCTTTACTTTTCCCCTGACTCTTCAGCTTGGTGCAGAACAGCCCCAAACCTGAGCATGCGTCCCACCTTGCTATAACGTATGAAGCACAGAATTTGTCTAAATCCACACAAAGTTTTAGACAAATATTTAATTGCTGTCAATTGCTCTATACAAATACCAACACTTACAACCGGTCCCTGTTCAGCAGGACGAAGCTGTGAATAGGGACAGGAGAGGAAGCAGGCGATGTAGAATACATATCTCACTATCAAATGAACAGATTTCTCTCTCATCCTTACTAGACATTTTAGATCTAAAAAGGGCCCAAGTATTTATGACTAGAGTATAAGGCTATGACATTAAAAAACCTAATATGGTATGCTGGTGACAGGAGTTCCAAAAAAAGAAACAAAACAAAACAAAAAAACCCAAACCAAACCAAAAAAACCCCACCCCAAACCAAAAAAAACAAACCCTAAAACCTGAAAAGACAAAAAGGACAATAGGCAAAGTAACAAAATTATGCTTAACTTTAAAGAAGCACCTTCATTCAGTTCAAACAAAGTGTTCAAATATTTGATTTTGCAAAGCACTCTCAGGAAAAGGTAATGTAATCTCCCACTTAACCTTTCACAAAGCTGCATTAATTACATTCCAGGCTTTAGCATAATTTCACAACTAAGACCAATAACGCCATTCCATTGGCCCTGTGCCCCTGCATACAGCCATTTAATGCAGATTCACCATCTGCACCTGCTGAAAATGGCCTCACCACCACTTAAGTCAGAACTTCGCCGGCAGCGTGGGGAAAGCCCTTGGTGAGACCCCACTGGTACCCCTGCCAGGAACGTGCGTGCAACTGCTAATGGCTTCAAGGGGAGCTTCTGGTCCAGACAACTGGACAGAACAAAGTGAAGAAACCCAATTAACCAGCAGCTTAACAGCAGTTCTTCATTCTACAGCCTCTAGAAGAGGACTTTGTCTCATTGACAACAATCAGAAGTGGTTTCAGATGAACGCGATTTTTTTTTTTTTTTTTAATTGAATAGGGACAGCAAATTCAATGCAGCTCTGAAAGGCACTTCAGGTAGAACGGTAACAAACTCCTGCCTGATGAAACGAAGCAGAACCAGCCTGCTGGCCTTGCTGCCTGTGCTGCCCCTTCCAGCTAAGGCAATTTCAGTGGATAGCTAGCTTCCATGTGCTGCTTTCCCCACAATTTTTAACTTTAATTTAGCCACTTACACCAGCATAAGGCCTTACTACAAAACCAGAAGGCTCAACAGCTTCCAACTCCCCAGCAGAAGGGGAAGAGGGTTACCTTACACTAAGGTAACAGCCTGCACAGTGGGTTACTTGTTTCACTGCTTTTAATATGTTGACTAGATGTCATCATGCAGCTTTTTAAAATACCTTAACTCTACAAGTCAAATCTCTTGCTTAATAGACGGACACAGACAAATTAACATAGACAGCATCCTCACAAACCCCGTGGCCACTGTGTCTTTTGAGAGATACAATAAATTTCTATTTTGGGTAAAGATCATGTAAAAGAAATTGTTTGATGTAAAGGCTACCTTGCATAATTACTCAAAAATAGCCCGCCCAGCCACTCAGCTAAGTCGTAATCAAAGCCAACAGTTATCACAAAAAGCACCTTCATATCAATAATTGCTCACTCCTATGAAATTCAGTCTGAGTTTGAAATGTATTAGGACTAATTTTATCATGTAGCTGATTCTATTCATGCTGGTGATCCACTGTTTTCAAACAATCAAGTATTGTTCCCATCAGTATTTTACATTAGTGTAACGGATTTATCTGCATCTTTGCTCTCCCACCCCCCTACCCCACCCACTCCACCCCCAAAAAGATAAAATCCCACAACTGCTCAAATAAGGAAAAAAACCCAACTAATAGCCATACTGTGAAACAAAAATACTATTTAAAAAACAAATGGATGACAGTCCAACAGTTTGCAGGATTCAAAACTGACTCTACAATGTAGTTGTCTACATTGTAGAAAGGATTTCCTTTTATTTGCAAAATGAGCAATTGTAAATCAGGTATCGGAGAGAAGAGATATAAACAATCTTTAGATGGTCTTAAGTTTTGCCTACTGTTGAAGGATTAAAACCGTAAATAAAAAGGTACCAAGCCCTCAGAGTTCACCGTTCATGTGAAGCTTCTTCCACCTTCTTTCTTGACCTTTTTAAAAACCATATTCATTTCTGGGAAAGGAAGGGAGAAGAAAATTAAAAATTATTTAGGAAAAAACTAGCAGTATTTCTTATTCTGACATTGTACAGAAATGCTTAATTTTGACTCAAGAAAGCCTTAAACTCAACCCAAAGTCTCAAAACTTGCTTATAAAATGTGTGGTACTTTGGCAGTAGAAGATAAGATTGTGTATAAACTTGGAGAAGGTCCCTGGACTAAATGGATGAAATGCACTTACAGTTACCAAATGGAAAAGGGAAAATAGGACTTTGGAGGTCTTTGAAAACACAGGGGAAAGCTGACAAAAGGCTTTAGATTGGAATCCAAAAGAAGTTAATGACTAAAGACACCTAAAGGTATTCCTTTGCTGTATTCACAACCCATTAACTGAAGTAGCAGATAAACTTACTAGCTAATAACCTATATATGTATTCAGTTGTCTGATTATAAGAACCAAATTATAACAGCTATTTAAAACATAATGAAGATAATCTACAGATTTTTCTCCCAGCAAAAGCAAGGATTTAATTTTTACTAGCACGACAACAATACTACACCAACTACTCACACCACACAGGCACAGCAGTAACTTTGCTCATCACATCTTTTATGAAGCTGAGCATGAACTGAAGTGTCCTTTGAATCTCTGTAGATGCACACAAGTCCTTATCATCAACCAGGAGCAAAGATGACTTTTAAAAGACATGGGAAGCTCAGACTGTAGCTGCCACTCATCTATCGCTAGCATGCAGAATTTCAGTCTCCTGAATAAAGACTTCCAACTTCTGTCACTGGTGAGTCAGGGCATGAGAACAGAGGCCAAACTGCCAAGCTAATATTCCACATGGGTTTGAAAGGGTAGCCATAGATGCAACTCAACCAAAATTAGCTTCTAGAATTTAAATGCCTTAAGGGGAAGAGATTACATGCATTTTGGGCATTAAGAAGTCCTTCCCAGTTCTTCTCATAATTAGGTTTCACGTACATTGTCTCCGAACCCCACAACTCCATGCTGGATATGCACGCTCGCTCCTGGCCACACATACCTGCCTCTGCATGGAAGTCTCTGTACATCTTCTCATCTGAAACTTTTCTGCTGTTGCATCAGCCCCACATTTTCATATACTCTAGCACTATCTTCTCTCATTCTGAAATGAAACAAATACTTACAGTCCAAAGAATCTAGTTTGAGAAAGTCACATTTGTACACACAATATAATTCAGTGAAAATTTATTTTGCTCAATTTAGTTTAAGAACAAAGCACAGGGCAACATCCTCATTCAAGGTCCCTGAAGATTAGTTAGTACCATTCAAAGCTTACACACTGACGAGATAAGTAACTTACTCTGGACACGTTGGGGTTGGGGTACAGGGTGGAAGAGGGCTCTGATCCCCACTTGTCTGGTCCGATAAAGAGTATTTAATGTTTGTGTATTCGTGACCTTTTCTCTTACTCTTCTGTGAAGCAAAACACAACAAAAAGACAGGTTTTGAATTATTAACAGAAAGCAATTGTTGAAGTAGTGCAGAAATTACATGTAGAACTGACCATGTATGCTTTTACAAGAAAGGTTTGTCCATGAACAGAAGAGAGCTCAAATCCGTAGGCAACGCACAACATGGATAGGACCTAAAGGTTGGCATTAGCTACCTGTTACAAGACCTGAAAAGCCTCACCTTTTCAATATTCCTCTTTCCACTACCATCTCCAGCAGAACGTACCAACCTCATGAACCAGCACTCATACACAATCTTCATCTTACTTGGCAGAAGAAACCACACTTCATTCTTTTACAGACAGCACCAGCCAGTGGGCTTCCCACTGACCTTATTTCCAGCTTGGAGATGTGGCCAAATGAGTAACAATGTTGTTTGCAAGATCTCTAATAAAATAACATCTTAGCCCATTAGGTTTGATATAAAAAGAACCCAAGCTGTTATTTGTATTCTGCAGCATATGTTACAAGCTGCAGCCAATTGTGCTGGCATTCATCTAGATACTGAAGGCTCCAGCAAGCAAAGCTACACTAGGAAAGAAAGGGGATATGGCTTGCTTCGTTCTCAAGACAAACTACTTATTCCTGACAAATCACTTTCAAACAGACGACCACCAGTCCACATCAATTACCTGGGAGGTTAATGCTAAAAAAGATTTAAATGAAATGCAAAGGTTAAACTCTGCTGCATGCTACAGTGTTACGGGTACAACCCCCTCACCTGCCAATAATATTCTGAAGTCCAAAACTAGAGCTTGATTTCCACCCCCACCCCCAAAACTGTGTGATGAATGATGGTTCAAGTTATGGATGTACTGTACAGTAAAAGCAATTTAAAAAGAATTGTTAACTATTACTTAAGCTGACTGAAGCAGATAAAGCAAGTCAAGAAAAAGGAGGTATCTGCCTTGTCTTCCTTCTGCCTAACTCACTGTAATTATACTGTCAAATTCAGAATAACTGAAGTGTGGTAAGAACTACTTGTTTCCTAGATGTAAGAGAATACACACATTTGCACAGGGAAAAAAAAGGCAAAACAAAACCCCCAAATCCCCCAAAACAAACACAAACCCTAAACCATACTCACTTTGCTTTTCTTCTACACTTATAAGAAGACAGGCAATACTTAACACAACCCTTAACTCTACCTTGAGGCTCTCAGCACTGCAATGCCAGACGGAATGCTAGCAGAGCAGGGAAACCTTTTCCTCAGTACAAACAAAAAGCAGGTATGTCTACGTGAATGGATCCAGCTATTCCCATATCCACTTCTCCAGTCCAGCTGGTTGTAAGCCCTGCACGACAACAGGCTAGCAGACGTGACTGCCCAATTTCTTATCAGAGCTGGCTTGTGTTTACCCAGATTGGAAAGCAGACAGGGAGCATGACCTCCTATTGTTTCTGAGAAAGGTGCCCTAATTGACTTCACCGGGGTTTTTTCCAACTTTCACTGTTTGCAACTGCAATTAAAGCCAGCGTAGAGAAGAAAGTTCTGGAAGTTAAAATTTCTCAAGACACAGCGTTTCGTTCCCAAGCTACCTCACAGGGGTGAAACTCAAGCATTCTGCATAGTATTCTACTACTCAGCCAATTTTTTTTTTTCCTGCTCTATCAAAACATGCTTTGGAGCATTCCCAATTCACCGTGGTTTTTTCAGGACATGAGTTCCCATAGTCACCACAAAGCTTTGCTTTTGTCTGAGAAGTTCTGTACTGTTTTATTCCTGTAGCTGCCATTAGCCCTAGTTACAGGTCAAGACCTCCTGAGGCAAAGCAATGTTCTATTTCCAGTTTCTTAAACTTTTACGCCTCTGCCTTCTGAGCTAGTAATGGAGCAGAGGATGCAACACAATTATCTGAGCCTCATCAGTATAGGATGCTCCACTCAGTATCAAAATCCTATTCAAAACCCATTACAACAATCAAGAGAGAGTTACAGATCTACTTTGTAAATGGCAGCAGCAGAAAGAGACCATATTCAAAAAGCCAAGCGTACAAGGCTTGCATAATTACACACACAGAGATATAAGGCAGCTCTAAGGCGAAGTGAGACAACAAAGCCAGGAAAAAAAGTACACCTGAGGGATTTCTTGTTCTTCCGTGTGTGTGTAATCACCATCAGAGCACAGAACAGCTGTCCTGGGGAGAGGAATAAAGTCTCTATCCTCTCTGCTGAACAGTGCATCTACATCATGTAGGCAAACAGAAAATAAGCTCCTCCACACTCTAAAGCAGCCAGAAGCCAGACAAGAGTGCCAAGCCCGAGCTGGCACACTCCATCTCTAACCAGGGATTAGAGCTGGTACTGCACTAACCACACAGCTCCCACATCTGCCTCAGCAGTTGTCTGGGTTTGTCTCCTTCCGAGCTGGAAGCCAGCTGCAGAAGGAGAGATACTGAAATCCTGAAACAAAAAGATAAAAAACCCAGATGACCACAGGTTAGGGTAGAGAAGGAAAGCAATAGTGAGTAAAATGTCAGTTCTTTTTTACTAAATGAGACAACTTCTGTAAAAAATGTAGAATTTGAGTGCAATGAAGTACTTAAACAGGAAGAGTGAGGTGCAGGTATTGAGGTTGTCACCACATATTTCAAAACTTTTCTCATCGCACCAAATCACTCCTCTAACTGCTTTTTGACAGACACTGTACATATAAGAGCTACTAACATTTGAATTTGATTATCGTACTTTAGAAATAGAGTTAACAGATTGGAAATCTCTTTAAAGTTCAATAGAGCATGAGGTTCTGTATTAATTAACAGAGCCTTGTCATTTATTCTTCTTGCACAGAAAACTACATAATATGAAGGGAATTTGAGATCTGGGGTGCAGGGACTTGGGGACAGGATCCCATACATACAAGCATTTTCATGGAAGGTAAAGCAGCACTAGCTGCAGTCACAGGGAGAAGTCTCTCAGCCTGCTGATTTTCTTCCTCTGCCAGTGGCCAAACACAGTCTTTATTTTAGTTTTCTAATTCCACCTAATAACTGAAGTAATTCTTAAGCACAAGGAATTGAAATACACGCTAACTGCTCTGAAGAGGGTTAACAGGTTACAGACCGAGCCTTTTCATGATGCATTGGTTATGCAGTCAGTAGTCATGCCCCCAAAAGTCATGGGCAGCAAACAAGCAACTTTGCTCCCTGTTCAAATGATATCGTGTTCCTATGTAACATTTTATACTTAGGACAAACATACCTGCTCTTCTTCAATTCTGCGCTGAAGCGTTTCAATGTAGTGCTGTACTGCCATGTAAATAAATCTGTACTGTGCTTCTGTCTGAACCATTCCTGACCGTTGTGATCTCACCATCTGAATGGTCTTTGGAACATCAATATCACAGTCCACACCTAGGAATAATCATCATAAAGTTAAGAACAGTAAAATAAACTTTGCCTGAGATTGGTCTCATCTTCCAGCAGAACACAGCATAGTTGAATGATCTTGCAATACGCAAGGTTGCTAACATTTAACACAGAGGATTCGTCCTTGACTACCAATACACAGATCTGTAGAACTGTGGCATAATGTGAAAAGTTGTCCTGGGAGAGAAAACTTTCATGCTGTTCCAAGATGACTTTAAATGCAACCTAGCTCAACATACATGCTGAGCCGGTGTTTAAAGCAGTTTATACATAAATACAACACTGCTGTCTGAAAACAAGTGACTCAAATTCAGCATGCATGAGTACATTGACAGCCACACACTCATGAGTGATTTTAGAAAAAAAATAGAACAATAAATAATAAAAATAATAAGAAAAACATAATCAGAGTCCTGGCTAATCCTCAGCTGAGAGTTTTTATTATGCTGATCTGGAGCAGCATTTCAGGACTTTGATTCCAGCTAAGTCAAGAGGAATGAGCAAGTCCCTTCTATGTCAAACACACAAACCTACTTTGTAGCATCGCTATAATCCCTCTATTCTATCTCCACTCCTGTTGTTTTACTGTGATGTATCTGTCAATGTCCCACAGGAAACTAAAAGTGGGGAGAACCTACCTTTTTCTCTGATTATGTCAATAAGAATATCAATCACAATGAAAGTTCCTGTTCGCCCAATCCCAGCACTGTAAAAAGAGAAGGGGGGAAAAAAAGTGAATTGTTTTGCTCTTTCTGAAGAGACACCAAAACACTAGTCCAAGTAAGAGTCTCACATTAAGAGACATCAGACTTCTGAATTACAGCCAAACCAAGCCACACAGCCAAATGTAACTAGAGACGTAATCAACTTCACATGGAAGAGACAGAAGTCATAACAGCACTTTTCATACCTCAGCATTTATTAACATCCTTGAATCAGAGAAAACCTACAAGGTCAGATCTAACGTTTCCTTGCCTTATAAGAGTTATCTCATTTATAAGCCAAGACTGAGTAGGGAGAACTCACAAGAGTTGGGATGGGATACTAGACTTTCCATGATCCTGCACCTGAAATTTATCTCGCCAAGACTGGTACCACCTTCACATATATCAGAAACAGTTATTCATACAGACATGCACACTCTGAAAGACAGCCTGCTTCAAAGGTGACACCTATTTAGAATACATTATTTTGCAAAACAGAATGCACAAACACCTTGACAGATGAAAGTCTGAGTAGCTCTCAGGGAAAGTTGTCTTCTTTTAAAGTTTTCAGCTCCTCCCCAGGGGGGGCGGGTGGCAAGAGAGAAGGAAAAAGAAAAAAGAAAAAAAAAGAAAAAAAAAAAAAAAANAAAAAAAAAAGAAAAAAAAAAAAGGGATCCAACAGTACTCCACAGGCGTAGAGAGTAGTAGCAGCAGGAGAGGCAGAGTGCATCACCATACCTGCAGTGGACCACAACTGGTCCTGCATCAGAAATGCTCTCCTGCTTATGGTGCACCTCCTCGAGAAAGTCTAGAACGCCACCAGGGTCACTTGGGACTCCATGATCAGGCCAAGTTCTGAAGTGATATTGCCAGACTGTTCTCTCTGTGTTCCCCTGGAAGGAAGATGCCAACACGTGAAAACAAAATCCTTCAGATCAAAATCTAGCTAAAAGCATTTAAGTGGCAAAGTTGAGTCAGACTGGAAAGCAGCATATCCAGCCTGCTCCTCAGTATTCACGGCACCACAACTCTCAAAGGAGGGAACAAGCCGGAGTTCTTCCTGGCCTGACAAGTCAATCACACCACCTGCTTCCTCAGCTCCCTATTTCTCATGCAGTTGTTCCCAAGAACATTTCCATCTTCACCTTTAGAAGCCACGGCAAAGTTCTCTCTGAGGGTGACCATGAGTATGATTCATCATCATACTCATCATTCGTACCTAGTGGCACTTACCTCACACACTTCTTCCCACTCAGTTCCATCCCACGGACATACCAATCTAATACATCCTGCTTATTTGCTTCTTACACAACTCGTTTTGCACCCTGATCCAAACTGCTCCTTAACAAAGAAGTGCTATTTCCACACTAGATCACTCTTTCCTTCCTTGTTCCTTCCCTTAAGTGTTCTTTCTACACACTGGACCCTCACACAACTATTTTCTTCTAGCACAACCATCTCCATAAAAGGGAGTAAATGCCTAGCTAGACTTCAGTGCGATGACTTAAAAGTATCGTCCCTCTTTCCAGACACCCTCAAAGCTCTGCAGCCGTGCATCTTCTGCCAAAAAGTGCTTAGGTATAAGAATCTTCAAATATCCCAAGGACAAAGGTATGGAACTAAACCTGGAGCTTCAAAGAAAGAGACAGGGCTCAATTTATTAATCTCTTAGTGCTTTTATTGATTCCAAACAGTCTATTTCTGCGTGGGTTTTTTTTTTTTGTGTGATCTGCAATCTAAATTAAAAGGACAGTTACTAACGTACTTACTTGCCCAACTTTAGAAAGCTTAAGTTCTCTTAGCGTGTAATCGTGTGCTGCACTCTCCTTAACGTTCCTAACGCGCATAACACCGTACTCCTTTAGGGAATACTCATCAGGCCAGTACTTGACGCACTTACTCTGCAAGATTAAGAAAAAATAACAAAAAAGGAGCAATCAGCAAGAAGAAAGGCTGGTACATAACTCTGTTAACAAACACATTTCTGAAGCTTTCATTTCCTAATACACAGAGGATGGTTACTAGCACCAACTGGAGAGCCAGCTGACAAGGCAAAGTACATTTTAGGGGGAAGTTTCTCTTCCCCATAATGAACACCGGCTGATTTCAGACAAACAGGTACAGGCAATCTCTCCTTTTAGCAGCTTTCACGATCATCTTCGTAACTGCTTGGCCTTGATAGTTTCAAAACCCAGACATTAAAATACTGTTATTTGTATCTCCACCCAACTAGAGGTTCCCAAACACTGAGAATTTTCAGTGGAATGCTGTAGCCTTACAGGCTACTCTACCATCAAAACCCAACAGGCTGCAAAATAAATACAAGTCAAAGGTAGACACCATATTTAGCAGAAATGAGACTTGGATGCTTGCTTTTTCATCACATAGAGCAGAAAGGGCTAACGTAGCTCTCCAATTCAATTGCCAAGGGAACAAAGAATTGTACCCTGTGGCAAGGGACTGAAGTCTCACGTGTCTTGTAACTTTTGAAATTTTAGAGCTTTTGGTTTGCTACTTTTCTCTCATGTTTGGCCAGGGATATATTCCACCCACTGAAAAATGATTTCTCCTATTACTACTTCGATTTGGTTCCTGTGACAGTTCAGGAAAGAGTAACTTCTGTTAGCCTGCGAATGCAATACAAGTCCACACAGTATCAAATTGGAATTATAGTGGACATATAGATGCAGCTTCCAGCCACAGAAAATGCAGACCAAAACACGAGTACTATGAAGAAAAAATTCCTATTTGCAGTTACTACTGCATATTTATGAGCAAACATGGCAACAAGAAAGTTCCTTCTGCCAACACAAGACACAGTAAGAGATGACTGAACACATGCTTTCCAGCCTACTTAGGCAACAAGACGCTTTTTTGTTACTTTTGCCCTTCTTTCCCTGCCTTCTCCACAAGGGCAGAAGCTAAATAAAGAAAAGATGTTGATCTGAGCGTATGCCAACCTAACTTGCAGTTTCAGTACAGAACTCTGAACACAAGAGCCGTTGGTATAGCAAGTCTGAACAGTAACACTCAATGTTAAAATAAGCTTTAGTCTGGTAGAGGCGATGCATGTATTATCGGCTCAATGGACTGCCTCCAAAACACCGCCATTTTAATTTCTAAGTATTAGCTGCTCCTACAGTGCATTCTCAAGCATATTCAGAACTCTATGCAGATCTGAGATGTTTCATAGTTCCTCACTTCCTTAGGCAATGTGCTCTTGAAGTCATCTCTGATGCAGAGGTTTCTCTCCTTTCTGCAGATCTAAATGCATCTTGGCCTGAGATAAAAAAGCTTTTGTATCAGGGCTGTTATTTGCAATTCCTAAAGAAGTGAAATAGTCATCAAGGGGGAAAAAAGAATTAAAAAAATCAATGCATGCAGCACTGGTTAAGTAATTGGACATTAGAATGTTTTATACAACCAGAGCACAGAAAAGAGCCTTAGCAAAATTTGGAAAGAATGATGGAGAAACTGCACAGGAACACAGGCCATTCAGCAAGTTATCAAAAAAGTAGTGCATGCCAGTCACCTCTTCCAAAGCAACCCCGTAATTTATTTCTTTTCTTCCAAGAGAAAGATATAAGAGGAAGGGCACTGGAAAGGAGCAGCTTCTCCCTCCTTCAATACATTTTCAGGAAGGACACAAATCATGCCCCTTTATAATGGTGATGAATGGATAGAAGTTTACAAAGCCCCTAAAAAAAATTCACAGAACAGAGTCTAATGGTTTCTACAGACACCACCACTGGCAGCTTTGATACCTAGATTAGGAAGAGAAGCCCATAAAGTCTATTGCTATTTGTCTTCAGCATATACACACAAAGGGTCTTTTCTTGTGGCAGTGGTAAGGAACCCCTGCAATTATTTGTCACCCACAGAAAAACATTAGCTACACATATAACTCGATTTTTTTTTTTTTGGCAAGTTATGCTCATCTAACTATATAAGAGCTTTCCATGCAGAAACAGACCATCAGGTTATTGAAAAGGTGGACAATCGTACGTGGAAAGAGCAGAGAAACTTTGAAACAAAACAAAAAACCCAAGAGAAACTGTTTACCAAACAGAAAAAAAAAATCAGAAGCAGCACATTCCACAGATAAAACTATACTATACACAGGAAGCAGGATGTGACTGTTTCCAGAATATCCGTTTTCAACTATTTCCTATTCTTTCCTGCCATATGCCATTAGAAGCCAGAAACAAAGTAATAGCCTCAGATTTGCCAGAAGACAGTGAATAAGACAAGATCTCTGTACTTTAAAGGCAAAACGGAGGTTCTTGGGATACACCACTGCAGGAAAATTTCCTCTTTCAGAGCATTGTGAGCTGCTCTGGCAGTATTTGAAGGGGCTGAACAGGCAGCAGTGCTCATGCAGAACAGGGCAGTGAAAGGCAAAGGACCTGTCTTTAGGAATAAAAGTGCTAAATCACGCCTGGCTGAGGGATTCCTAACTAGGTACAGCTTCATACGTAATCACTAGCTCAGCACGTAATAAGAATGTTATCAAATTCAAGCAGAGAAAGCAAAGCCAGAAGAGAAAACAGCATTCTAGTAAATGTGACTTGAACAAGGTGAATTCGGGGCAATAACTTTCACATTATATTGTAGCTTTTAGGTAAGAGGCAATATCATCGAAAGTCCTTCTTCTGAAGTCCCACAATTCTGCTTTTCCAGTAAAGCACAGACAAGCTGGGTAAGCTAAAATAAATGACAAAACTTTTGTTACAGGAACAGGGACTTTGCCCCTTCAAGTACACAGAATACCTGTTTGGCTACATCTCGCATTCCAGTGCCTCGTCCCCTGCATAATTTTAAATTACGTAGATTCACATTCAGGAGCTAAAATTTAATAAGTCAACCCTTAAAAAAGGGAGGTCTGATGATGATAGGATAGGAGCATACCCTCAGTTCCCACAGGCATCAATAAAAAAGGACACTCAGCACCTTCCAGGTCTCCAAAGACAGTGGTGGCACACCAGATTTCAGCACATAAATCAATATAACCAAGTCAGTTTAGTCCTTACTTGCATTCAAACGTCATGACCTTTCCCAAGGCCAGTTTGAGAGTCTGTTTTTACCTTTCCTCTTTCAACTTCTTTTGTTGTCATAACAATAACTCGAGAATTCTCCTGGAACACCATCCTCCAAAAGTCATTCACTGTATTCTGTAGGCAACCTTGAGTAGCAATGTAGCTTTTTTTTGGCTTTGAGTTGTTGCACTTGGTTTCAAACTCAGGCTAGAGAAAAAAAACGGTGACAAATGGTTACAAGACTAAGTTGGATTTAGGTGAGTATGTTAAAGAGCAGACAGGCTGTGCCAACAAGACTCCCATAGGTAGGAGTATACTTACCATAATAATATTAGCATTGATATAATCTGAAACAGGTTCATTTGGATCACCGTCATGTAGAACAACTCTGGTATGATCAACTGGAAGAAGGTATAGGTATGTTAAGTGCTCGCACCCTACAGTTGTGAACACACAGCTATTTTTAAATATCCCACAGACAGGCATGTTTCTTACTGCTACCAGAAGCTATTAAGTTACCAAACTCAGTAAATTAGCGGCTAGAATATTCAACCTTTCCTCTTTTGTCGTTTCTTAAAACAAATGGCCGATTCATAACAAGCTAGATCAAAATAAGCATTCATGCCCCCTAGTCACTCATGAGTACATGGACAGTCAAGGCAAACGGCCCCTGGATTTGCACCACGCAGTTTTGTACCACAAAATAATCCTCTTAAATTTAAGCATTCCAGTTTGCTGAATAACAGTTTAGGGATGTGATGCTTTGAAATGAAAGCTGAAGAGAAAAAACAGTATTTGGGAATCGAATTATCGGTATCTACAAAGTACAAATGTTTGAACACGAATTGGAAATTGCATCGGCTAATACTGACAACATAAGAGGGGAAATTATCACTAAAGGGAAGACAACACACAGTGGTGCTTAGTTAACCCTGTGCTTATGAGCTCAGAAAATAAAGCACAGAAAAGTAGCAGGCTTACACTATAATGTAATAAATCAGTACTTACAGGGTAAAATGTTTTTGTATCTATTTTTGTTTTTGTTTTCTTGACGCTGACCTTCTTTGCGACTATAGAGAAGTTTGCATTCTTGCTGCTGTAAAGTCTAAATGAAAACAGCACAAATAACTGGTGTTAGTAAGAGCAGTATGAGCTGTTTCACCATCCTTATAGCGATCCTTTCTCACAAAAATGATGACGTTCGATTATAATGCCAGATAGAGAGAGATATACTGGATTTCTCCATTCAGACTCCATAGTGCACTGCGTCCAAGGTGTATAAGAAACACAGGAGCACGAATGACAAGGCAAGCTATTTTCCACCTGATAAACAGCTATGAATTCAAAGCTGCTTCAAACCACAAACTATAACCAGCAAGTCCTCATGATACTGTTCTGACCAAGCAGACACAAGTTGGTCCCTTAAAGCTTTTAGCTGTAAAACACTGTGCAATGAAAATAAAAATCATAACTGGTTACAAGGGACCACAACAAAATTTTGTCTATGGAAATCTGGGCATCTTAAAAGATAATAAACTAAACAACACAACCTAAATAAGCCACTGAACAACACTAAACGCTAAATAAACCAAACAAGCAGCATTCTACAGAGCAGGTTTAAATAAAGTCATTTATCACTAGGTCCTTCTCATCAAGCATAAAAGTTAGGAGTACTATCACATTTCTCCTTTTTGCTGAATCAGGCAGGTAAGGAGTTAAAAAATTTCCACTGACCTGGCATTAGCTTTAGTACCAATAAAGATCAGTAACTAATGTATTCAAAACATCGCCAACCTGCAAAGGAGTAAGGCACTTTGTGATCTAGTGCTTCTCTACTTAAGCTGTACGGGACTCCCCCAGGCCTTACCAGCCGCCTTCTGCTCCTTCAGCTACAGCTGGCCTGTAGTAACACTGCTGGAAAACCCCCAAAACAAGTCCTGGAGACTACAAAGGCTGTGTTACATCAACACCCCAAGAGTGGATCCTTGCAAGCTGCAGCCAGACCAACTCTAGACAGCCAAAGAGGAGGAAGAGGCACGCAGAAAACCCAGAGCAACGCATCAACACAAGCAACTGTATTTAAATATCAAGCACAGTGCAAAGCCCTTCAGCAGTTAGAAGCAGAATATTAGGAGGATGTTCTTGTCTCTTCCCCCCAAACAAAAGTCCAAATGAGAATGCTACAGTATTTTCAAAGGTAAGGACGAGACAGGTAAAATGCTGTTGTACAACCCACCACCACAGCCACGTACCACTTTTTAAGTGCTCAGAGTTTTGGGCAGACTTTCTCACATTACCCTGTTGGGGGTGCAGGGGGGTAACTACAAGCAGGGTTATCCATAAATCATCCCAGTGCAGAAACAATAAATTTGCATGGGCATTTCTCCTGTTGGCAAGGAGCTAATTTCTC
This sequence comes from Aramus guarauna, assembly GCA_013400195.1. Taxonomy (NCBI): domain Eukaryota; kingdom Metazoa; phylum Chordata; class Aves; order Gruiformes; family Aramidae; genus Aramus; species Aramus guarauna. Next base: position 1,369,445 of record VXBL01006907.1, on the reverse strand, counting down.
AGTGCCTGGTTCATAATTAACAGGACAAGGACAACAGCAATTCCACACTTCACAGCCATGCTGCTTAGTAGCAAACCTCCCTACTTGCAATGAAGCTGGAGGGACCAGAATCTCCAGGTCTTTGTTCCAAGTTTTAATCCCAAAAGCAGCACCAGCCTGACTAAAGGGAACACTCAGGCTTTGGAAGCTGCTCCCCTTGTTATTACCACACTTAATATTCTTGCAGAGATTGCTTTTACTTTAAAGCTTGGGCACGTCAGGCATATTTGCTCACTTCTATTTCAGACTCTGTTATTGTTAGTGCCTCACTTAGTGACCTTGAACAATTAGGCTCATCCTAAAGACAGGGAAACCAAAGAACAAAAGCAATATAGGAGAGCTGTGAGGTTTCACGGTTTTGAGACAAAGACAGAAAACATACCCCATAAAGCATTGCTTGCTACTACTAGCGATAGGTGAAACAGCACTTTGCAGTAAGCTCGCCTCTTGCCACACTGCAAGAGGTTTTCACTATCACAGAGCACCTTTATGTAACATTAACACTTTTGAGTCTCCGCCAAGTGAGACGCCAAGAAAAAGAACCAAAAGCTAAACTTTGCTAGCAGGTTAAAAAATGGAAGCAATTAAGCGTGTGGAAACCATAGCTTCAAACACATCCTCACTTCATACAGTTAATTATTATTGCTTTGCACATCCCTGAGGAGAGATCCACGAGCAGCAGCGACTTCTAACAAGCTCATTAAGAGACGTACACAACGCAACAATAAATCTGAAACATAGTCCTCAATTTCACTACAACATCCAAGCATTAAGCTCACCAAACAGCCATTTTTCAGAAGCAGAAACATTACAAGGACTGTCAACATTTCTCTCTAGTGGTTCATGGGACAAGAGGTACACTCTTAAATACGCCTGAAGACAAGTAATTTATAAGTACCATCTGGACTGCCAAATCATAAACAGAGATCCACAGGCAACCTGGAGTTTGCCCCCCCGCCTCCTGCCACCAAAGCTGACAGTTACAGCCTACCTGAGGTGAATGAAAAAGCATGACACAAACTGCTATCAGATCGCTTCACAGTCCCAAAAACACAGTAGAAAAAAATAAGGTTGAGCGATGACCTCACTAACAGCAGTGAAGGGGAAAGAGAAGTGGAATGTCTCACAGGTAAAAATCTTTCATTTCTCACATCTACTTTTTCTGCAAGACTTCTGGCTTGCTGGCAAATATTCTTCTTCAGGTAAGTTCCAAGACAGAAAAACACCTTGCTTTGGAGGACCAACTGATAAATCCATTACAAGACAATTTTATTCAGCAAAGACTAGAGGTCAGAGAAGTCCTAAACCATATTTGGACAAATCCACAATCCATTCCTAAATGCACCGCACAAGAGCACTTCCCTCAAGAAAACAAACAAACATTAATTCACATAGCACCAATTACAAGAAGGGCAAGCCAAGAGGGCACGCTTTTGCCTTTTTATACCCTCTGAATCAGAGTATGGCGTGCTTAAGAGTCTCCAGGGAAGCCAACAGACACCCTCTGCTTGGCTGATGTGCAAATGTATGTTCAGGCCAAACCACGCAGTGATCACAGGCACAACCTACATGACTCTGTCATGATGAGATAAAAGCACACCACTAATCAGGCTTTGGGAAAAGCAGTTAATTCCCACATGCAAGTTTTAGCCATTAGAGCAGGTGTGGCTAATTGTCCTGATCCTTCAGGCCCCATATCAAAGTTCACACGTTGAACTCTGCAAGAGGAGCAATTCACAGGCTGAGGCCAGTTTACCTCCAGGCAAGGGTCACAAGCAACAGATGAGAGCTGGTCCTCAGGGGATCCACCACTCTACTGTTAGGGGAACATTAATTGATCCTCATTTAATGATTTCCCCATTGCCACGACCTCACCTTCTTATATTCCATCCACATTCACAGTGAAACGTGTTACCTCTTTGGTAAGAGTCTTTTGCTTCTCATGGATTTATTTTTCTCCTGACAATAATCTCAGAGCAGACTGGACAGTACATTCAACTACTTAATATGTCTGATCAAAAAAGAGTTTCTTCAAGAACGGTTGCTTTGCAAATTCATCACTATTCAAGTTTCTCAAAATAGCATTACACAGCCCAGACCAGTCTCTTTCAGAGATGAGGACTTTCCAGATTCCTGTTGCCATCTGCTGGTGGAGTTCAAGACTCCACTGTGGTTTTCTCACGCGCGTGTGGCATAAACCAGTCCGTTATATTTAAGACACTTCTAAGCTTTTGGCTACGGCCATCCCACGCATGCAGCTGTTAAGTGACTCCAGTTGTCAGAGAAGTGTTAGGATCCAGACTAGACTCAAACAGTTTGGAATGCGCTAGTTAACGCTCAAACTGAATTTGCTTTACTTCAGAAATTAACAGTTTCAGGTGTATTTTCTTTCAAAGTAGCCCCCTTTTCATTAGGACTTTAAAGAAGAGGAAAGCTGGGCCAGCACAGCTACATTACCTGCGTATCTCTCGTCTGTGTAAGACAGAAGGAAGAGGCAATGCTACTTTCTAGGAGGGAAAAGGAATTTTGGCAGCAGGCAGAAATGAAACACCACAACAAAACAAAACAAAACTCGATCTCCAGGAGTCCAAGGAATACATATAATCAACGCTTCTTCATCTCAGAGCTTGCTACCACTACTGCTTTACAATAGTTCTACAATTCTCTCGAAAATGGCTATCAGAAAGCCACAAACTCAAGGGCATACTGACTGAGAAATCCTGCTGAAGTTTCCGTAAAGCACTGGTACCCAACCTCCCAACCAGAGCAGCAGAGCGCACACTGAAACACCCTCTACACCGAGACAGGCAACAGAAAGCACAGTGTATGGGAGCAGGCGATGGGAGCAACAACAGGGATCTGAAACGGCGGAGGGGGAGATGAGAAAACATCAGGAAGGCAGTAACAAACCTAACTTTTTAATAGTGTAAAGATTTAATACCGTAACACTCGGAATGTAATGAAGTACCTCAAATTCTTCCCAGAAGCCCTGCTTGACTTTATCTGTGGTCTCTGCTAGCTTGCTTAGCTCTCGCACTCTGCTTTCAATCTCTGCAGCATTAATACGGGTAGTATTCAGTGGCTAAGAAAGATACAAATATTAAACAAAGGTATAACAAATGACAACTGTAAGAAGATGGTTAAAACACAAATCCCCTACACTAAGTATATTTTATATAGGCAATTCTAGGATCCAGGTATCTATTTGGACTTCAAAACTTTACAATTCATACAATGAAGGGCAGTGAGGGTAAAGAGGAAGGGGGCAGGAAACAATTGGTTTTAGATGAAGTCTCACAGTTGTTCTTCAATACATTCAGTTACCTCACTTCTGGACTAGTCCTGCAATCCCTATGGACCACGGTGAAACCGAGAGAAGATCTGTATGCATCAGACACAAGAGTCTATCCCTTCATAGGCATATAAAAAATTGCTCCCATTTAAATGACTGCCTATGTCATTCAGTTGCATGAAGTTTAATTCTCTGCTTTTTGCATTAGAGAAGAAAAAAAAAATGATGTCTTGCAGAACATATGGAAAAGCCTGCACTTCAATAGAGTATGCTGAAGGTAACAAAGCTTAGCAGCACCTTCTCCATTCACTCACCTGCTTGAGTTGCAACACTGTGCCCAAAGTTTCTACCATAGGGTTCTTCTTGTAATGTTCCACTAGATCTGTCAGAGAGTCAAATTTCTCCCCTCCACCAACATCGTATTTTAGATCCTTGAAAGACAGACGCTCATCAAAATAAATGCACTCTGTACAATGAAGTCTACACTAATATCATCTTTAGGCTAAGCAACATGAGAGAAATTCTCTTTAAAAACGTACGTAGAAGAATCCAGCAAAATCCTTCTGCTAAGGGACGGTAGAACCTTAATAAAAAGAAACACACACTATGCAGGACATTATCCCTTTTGTCATCTAATTGAAAATCATTTTATTTGCCTTTTCAGGAAAGCCAATTCCTTTGGAAATGAGGTTCAGTCAGCTCAGGCAGGCTACCTGAGCTACACCATTAGAATCCAGGAGATAGCTTTGGAAATCAATTCAAACTCCTAAAAGAGTATCATTGGGTCCTGAAAGGCTGGTATTGATTGGTACCATCCCTATTTTAAGGAAGCAGTGCTAAGTTATTTTCCTCAATGTCGTAAATGCTACCAGTAGTTAACTGCAAATCAAAGAAGTTTTCCTGAAACAAAAAAATAAATTAAAAAAAAAAATAATCTGGTAGTTTAGCTTTTACACTCTTGTAGGCCATTTCTATCTCCAAACTATTTCTGTCATTGCATTTTAGTTGTTTTTAAAGAATTAAGTTGTTGCACTGTCTTCTAGGATAACAGAAGAAAAAGAAAATGAAAAAAATCTGTGGGTTTTTGTTTTATTTTTTAATAGCGACCCATGGGCATATATGGAAATGTCAAAAGACTATAACTTAATGATACTTCAGTGAAGAACTAGCCTATATTAGATTCAAGCTTTAGATTTGAAAGTATTCCTTGGATTCAATACTCAAAATTTTCAGAATGTTGATCATCTATCAGGTGCAACTTTATAAACCGACAGGACAAACAGATATACTTGGATGGATCTGTATTTGTCCAATCACTCATATTTTTATATAAGTTATCCAGGAGACTGCAACTCGCTTAGGAAGATTCATGAACATGAAAGACTCAGCAGCAGATTTGAGACAGACTTCTGATGCAGTCAAAACCAAATCTATTAGAAGGTGCTTGACAGCATAGTATAGTATGACATGATTCAGTCTCAGGAGCAGTCAAAAAAAAGCCTAATAAAATTCTGATGCTATCAAATTAGGCAATTTGATCTAACAGATGATATATAGCACATACAGTATCACAGGGAAAGGGGAAATGTATTCAGCGCTCTGTACTGAAGTGAGGATGGCCCTCCCGTTAGAATAAACCCACGGCCCATGGAAGCAGCCCTGTTAAAGCAGCTCGTGCTTCATCATACCTGGCAGTGAATCATGACATGTGTCACTTTAGATTTCCCATCATTACTCTCTCCTTTATCATCTCCTGTCCGGACAGAAAGAACAAAGTCCCCAGGGTGGCTTTGACTCTCACGCACAAGAAAGCTTCCATGTTTTCCTTTTTCTGTTAATAGTTTTTCTGCTTCTCTTCCAGAGAGATGCCCATGAAACCACCTTTAAATAAAGTAAGATATAGACAGGTACCCTACTTGTCATTCGAGCCATGGCTGAATCCACTTGTTCTGAATATATTATTATAAAGTAAAATGCCTATGTACACTGAACAACAATGTCCATGTCCACAGAAAGCCTCACAGTATATAAAAATAAAAAACAAAATAAACCTTGAAAGCGTACGTGTACATACACACGAGTGATTACAGGAACACTTCAGAGCTAGCACTTCCATAAGCACCAAAATTTGCGTTTCGTGCAAGCTTCAAATGAAGCTTTGATTTGGATCCTTTACAACAGTCCAAACGCATTCCCTGGTGTCCCATAAACACAAGCTTAAACTGCAACCTTTTACTCAGTTGAGGCATTTATTCTTCTTTTATTTCCTTCATCAGGATGCCTGTTCCTGATAAACCTGTGGGAACTTAGCATCTTTGAGATCTTACCCTTCCATCACATTAGGAACTGGCCAGGATCATCACATCAATCTCATTTCTTCAAGATATATGGCCAAAAAGACAATAATCCTCCCCACTACTGTTAAATACAGGCCATTCTGAGGAGTGAGAGAACTTGTTTTAATATTTTTCCTTGTTTTTTCACTTCTGAGAATAAACCAGTATCTACTGGCCACAGAGGTTTATTTCTGACGTACATACACTGAGGAAGTATACATAAGGTCTAAAGTCTCAGATTCTCCTTATTAGCCATGCTCCTAAAAACACGAGTTAGAGCAATTTGAGGATTTGCACGTCATTCACTTTCTTACACACATGCCCACTGCTGGAAAAACTGTATAAAGTTATACCCAGAAACATACCTGGGAACTCCTTGCAGTAGTAACAGCTTCAGGAAGCTTTAGGAGAACTTCTACAATACAACATTCTCCTAGTACTAACAAAGGGAACTATGCCCTCTTTTTTAGTATTGTATCACAGCAGGAAAATGCTGAAGAAAATAGGTTCTGGGGCTTAGATTGTTTTACCTTTAATCATGTTTATTAGTCTACTTTGCAAGTAATCTCACTGAAATCAGGGGGACCACTTTTACTACAAGATGGTGGCCCCCATTTCATCAGTGGAAGCTGGCCGTACTGTTAATAGGGATAAAACATGTATTTATTAAGAATCTCATGGACATTGAGGTTTTCACCACTATTTCTCTGACCTTTCAGACGTAGGATCAGCACAGTTCAGCGGATATTTCAACTCTATAACATCTCCATTCTTTTCCTTGAGCTGTCCATGATGTTCCATATAATACTGGACTAACTCAGCCAAGGTAGCAAACTTCTCTCCTCCATAGAGGTCATAGTAGTCTCCTGTGTTCTGGATCTTGATGTGGGTGACAGCTCCAGTTCGTCTAATATTTGAAACAAAGGGAAAAAAAACCAAAACCACAGAAGTCAGCTGATTTCCAATCAATCAGTTTTATATGTAGTGTTCTGTTGTCCAAGTTAGAGAAATCCATACTTATGTTTGCATCACTTTCCAACTGAAATATTGCAGAATAGCTAAGCTAGTGCACCTCTGAAGCGTGATTCAGCCACATTTCAGTGGCTTGCAAGAAGGGGAAGTGGCTGTCCAACAGTGAAGAAGAATAGGGAAAAAAAACAAACCTTAAATCTGTAATGAAGGGAGTGTTGAAGCCAGTGTAAACTGGCCTCACAATCTCCAGCAGAAATCCCTCAGACCCCCAAGAATTGCCCTCATGAGTCAAAGGAGCAGAGGGGTGAAGAGAGAAGAATTCAGCATTCTAAAGACACGCATCAGAGCTCGTTTGCTCCTTTCCCTAGAATTTCACACCAAGTGCTAAGATCTGTCCTTCAATAAACAGTTGCCTTTGTCTGCTGTAAGTCACTTGCTCCCAGTCTCTAGCGTGAACGAAGAACAGCTCTCTGTCTGACAAGTCCTCTTCTGTTCCACAGGGCCTGTTATCTCAAAGGTATCCAAGCAGCACTATTCTTATCACCAATCCCACTTTTCCCTTTTCCTTTATCTACTTCCTCTTGCCGTCCTTTCCCCACTCCTACCACTACACGCACAGCGTGAGGGGACAAGTGTTACAAAAGGCCTATTTTGGAAGTCGAAAGAGCACCGCAGCTGCCCTTAAAAACTTGCTGACTTTTCCTGTAAGAAGAGAGTCTGGAGAGCATTTCCTTGCACGTGCTTGATCAGTAATTTGTATCATCTCTGCTACTTTCAGATGGTTATCACATAGATTTTTAAAGGGCTAAAAGTAATGCTATCATCAACCTACTTCTGCTTACCCTTAACTGTATCTGTCTGCAGAATCAGAATTCACCACCCCTTCAACCTATAGTTTCCTCAAGTTAAATAAATGTATTTGAGAACCTCTTCACGGAAAACAGGAGTAAAAAAAAAAAGAAAGAGAAAAAAAGAGGAAAAAAAGTGATCAACAGACCAAAAAGTGATCAATGCATTCTTTCATCTCTTACAAGTAGTTCATTTACAACTCTTTCCCCATAGGTCAGCATCAAACACAGACTCTTAACAATCTGGGGAGAAACCCATTTAAACTCACCTAACGGAGAGCGTGAAGTCTCCTGGGTTACTTTTGCTGGGCCGTGCCAAAAAACTGCCATCAACTCCTCTTGTTAACAGTAGGTTTTCTGCCTCCACCCCAGTAATATTTGGATGAAACCATCTATAAAAGTTTAAAAACAAATACTGTTAATAACTGAAAAGAAGATATTATGGTTTTCAGAGTTAACTGACATGACAAGACTAAACAGAACCATCCAACAGTTTCAAAACCAGAAAGTACTGAATTTTGTTCCTAAATTAGTAAGAATATCTATCTTAGCAGAAAGTATAAATTGTTCCTTTCATATTACATTGCAATTTTACATATTGGTAAGACATGCTTTGTATGTATATAACTATATATATTCAGACGGCTTGGATTGAAATTACATCAAAGACAGGTCTACAATATAAACAGAGACCACAAGTCATGCATTTTCCTTACTCCTGGAAGACAGGACACACACAGAGACTGAAACACAACCAGAAAAAAAATACATAAAAATAAACAAAAAACCATCCACAGTGACACCTGACAACACTTTACAGGTTAAAAATTGGAACAAAACCTCATGCTTTAGGGCACAGGCTGACCACCAGCTGATAGCTGTCAGGAAGGAACTTCACTTATGGACAACCTATTCAGTTGCCCAGTCTTCTCCCACCCTCCTCAAGAGACCGTGGTGCTGACCGCTGCCAGACGCAAGAGCGCCGCTCTGCCTTCTAACTACCACGGCTATTTCTCTGGTCTGAACATACCCCGCTTAAATACAAACACCAAGGAATCTCATATTGATGTTCACCACCCACAAACAGCCTTCTGAGTGACTAACGGAGTGCCCTGCCAAAGGAGAGCTGTATATGGTCTATATCGAAGAAGCTCAGTGTCCCCACCTATGGCATTAACTTTTGAGAGACTTATTCTTAGCCATTCAGTTAACACATCTGCGTTTTCTCTTATCTGTAACTGAGGATTTTTACTGCACTCTTGCAGTGCTAAACTGTATCTGTGTGTTCTGGATGAAAAGAGTTTTTAATGAGACACAGGTTTAGAAGTCAAACTTAAAAAACAAACCCCAAATCACCACACAGCCCAGGGACAGAGATGCGAACACGGCAACTACAAACTGTTTTAGTGGCTTTGTCAGACTTGTATTCATTCGGCAATTAAAAGATGGCCTTTATTTTTCAGAGTTGCCATAAATCAGACACTAGGCAGGGCACAAGTGAAAATGTGCATCCGTATCTGCAGAAAGAACACAGGCTACTCCTCCTTGTACATGAGGTTCTTAGTTTCTCCAAAGTAAAACAAAACATTAAGGCAAAAGACTCCGCAACCAATCTCATTACAGACAGAAGAGTGCTATATCTAAAAAAAAATTGCATAGCATTTCTGATCATTCCTCATACAGTCAGCATTTCACACTAAATTGCTAAAACAGCAAAATCTAGGAGTGCATGTCTAAATTTAGGGTTATTACTTCAATTGTTTCAGAAATTCCTTCTATACTGAAAAACCGACAATAGTCCTACCAAGGCCTTATCCAGCCTATTCTCTTCAGATTCGCATGGAAACATTCTGGAGAGTTTGAGAGAGTCCAGAATATCCAAATCTCTAGCAAGCCAACCAAATGGGAATTAGGATTACTTATGCACCAATTCCGTTTCAGAAGTAAATGATTCTTCTTGTTAATCTTGCTTTTTTTCTCTAGTTAAGGATATTCTGCTTGCACCAAGAAAATCTAGTGACTACTACCATATCTTTAAATGAACAACAAACAAACACAGAAATCAAACTTATGCAGCACGGCTCATGAAAAGATACATTAAAAAATACTTCCAAGTTATTACAGCGAATGGGAATGAATTAATAAATAATGCTACATTTATCTAATGACTACTCCAAGGTCAAGAGAAGTTCTGTTCTGATGCAGTCTCACAGAAGAAACTGCCCAAGCATCGGTACCGGGGATGAACTGAACATGAAATACTATTTTTCAGAATATGATGGGTTGGTCTGCAGAGGCTGATAATATATTTGCCACACTTTCACCTCCAAAATTTTAGTTCAATTAGGAGGAAACAAAAAACCAACCGAACAAAAAAAAAGTGCAGCAACATTTTGAACAGTTTATAAGTTTTAAATACACACCGGATCCAAGGGATTTCTTCGCAAGTTTTTGAGTTTACATCCAAAAAATGTGTAAACATACAAAGAAGAAATTATTTGAATCAGCCCCACAGATGTATTACATTGTGACATTCCATAAACTTTAATTAATATAGTATCTTACTCTAAACCCTAATGCATCTGGAAGTAACCGTACACAAGTTGTTACAATGATGTAAAATAACAGAAAAACAGTAATTTAATGAACAGAAGGGAGTACAAATAGCTTGCACTTAAAAGATAGGTGAAAAAGATGACAGATTGTTTAAAAACAAAAATCTCACCCCCCCACATATACATACACTCCTATTGAAGATGGCAAAAAGTAAATAAATGTAGCAAAAGATAAGCTGCATCTGGGAGACCGATGGAGTTTATTGCACTTTATGTAACTTTTGTTCTAATGGTAACTTGTACTCCTGCTCTCTCGTCTCTGTATTTTTGGCTTTGAGTAGGAAGATGCATTTGTCAGTCACCTCAAATAGAAAAATGGGGGTGTTAGTGATCTCTGTTAAATGGTTCCGGACCGGTGATCAAGATCGCTTCATTTGAAGTACTGCCATCGCATGTGTGCTTTTGAGCCTTGGCGGCTGTATCCCTTCCAAAACGGGAGGGGAGAGCAAAGGGGACTGCAGACCCAGGCACCGGTAACATAAGCCCTATAGAGGACTTTCTCTTACGCTTCCTTTTATAGGGATGGAATGCATTTTAGAGGGGTTTTTTCTACTTTCCTTCTATTACGAGCAGGTGCAGAGGCTATCCCAAGCAAAGGACATCACAGCCAGTAAGTACAATTAAGAAAGTTACACACGCACACGTAAACCCACACTCTAATTAAACTAGCTGTCCTCACTATGTGTGGAATACTCCTTACAGCAATTCTGATTTGGGGCGTTCAGCAGCATACCATTCCAAGTCCCTTATTACTTTACAGTAAGATGAAGATGTTGGCAGAAAAGTAACCAGTGAAACAGCGGGGGTCTCATTTATAACTAAGGTGATATCAGCCAAGCAGGAAACCTTTTGTTGAAAACTAATACATGGTAGGAAATACAGCCTTGCTACAATTCTTTTTTTCCCTTTTGTTAGCAGGATCTCTGTTTTTTAAGTCATACGCTGCCAGCTTATTTCTCGCTTATCAAATTGAAAAGAGAAAATAAAAAAAAAACAATACATTTTTCCATGCCGTGGTCGGGCTTTTCTAATCACCTTTTCAAGAGCAGGAGAGATTAAATCAGTTCTGAGTCTCAGCTGTCACAACCGTAGCACACAGGGGTGCAGCGACCGGTAGTTTAATTACTCCTATTTATAGGCTCATCAGTTTGTATTTCTCACCTTTTTTCAGTCTTCCTCACAAGTTACAATTTAAACTCCCAAGCAGAATAAGAGGATTACTCCTGTCAACAAGGAAGCTTGCAGGTGTTTTGAAAAGGCAACTCGTACACTTGTTGTGGTGTGTGAGTAGGGACATTCAGAACATTTAACAGACACTAGGTTCCTCCACAGGCTGCAGAAGACCCCAAATCCAAATTCAGCCAAAAACGGTCACAGACTGAAAACCAACCCAGCTAGTTTCACCTTCTTAAGCAGAACAAGAAAGAGGACAAGCCAACGTGGAAGAAGCTATACCTTAACAGATATTAGAGATGTATCAAATTTCAGAATAGGTATGTTAGATAAGAATATAAACATCTTTTTTTCCTTTTTACGACAGTAATTCCTCTCAAGCCTAACATTTACCTTAGCCTCTCAGCCCAAAGAGGTCTGCTAGAACAAGACAAACATCAAAGTACATTAAAGACAGCAAGAAACTACAACAAAGAAAACAGATTCAACTGTTTATCATCCTGATTTTGCAACACCAGAAGGTTTTCAAATTAGACTGAATGCTACTAATAAACTGGGAGCACAGACCAGGTCACCTTACGAACGCTCATTTTGAAGTTGGCTCATGTTTTAATTGCAGTAAGGTCCCTAGCGCAGGACTGCTGAGAGCAGCAACACGACCCTCCCTGGCCTGGGAACTGAGTGGGTGGCCTCACCAAAAGAAATTCAACTCTCAGCTCCCCAACCGAACCACCTGCGGGCGCGGGGAGACTCGCCTGAAACCCCCCCACGAAGCCGATGTTACCGTGGCAGCTCTGGTCTCTGCACGGGGGTCAGCGGGTCCCGAAGCCGGCCGGTCCCCTCGCCCCACCGGGTCCCCAGCCCCTCCGGGCAGGGCCTCCCCCGCCTCGGGCCGCGCCGGCCGGCTGAGGGTCCGCTCGCCGGGGAAAGCGAACCGAGGCGCGGGGAGCAGAGCGAGCCAGGCCCC
>VXBL01006907.1:1341049-1356950 GCA_013400195.1 Aramus guarauna | reverse complement strand
CGGGTCCCGGTGGCAGCTGCCACGGGAGTAGCGGAACCTCGTCCCGCGAAGCCCGGCGGGGCCGGGGTCTGTGCGGAGCCTTACCTCGGCCGCGCCCCGAGCTGCAGGGAGGGTCGGGCAGCAGCAGGACCGCGAGCCCCCGCTCCCGGCGCCGCCGGTCACCCCAGGGCCCCCCCCGGGCGGGATGGCGGTGCCCGGTGTGGCCTCCCCGAGTGACCCGGGACTGCGCCCGGCCCGGCCGGACTACAAATCCCAGCGTGCCCCGCGGCCGGCGCGGTGACGTCAGACGCCGCGCTCTCTTTAGGCCACGGGTACCCGGATGTAGGTCCCTTTCCCTCCCCGGAAGGTAAGAATGGCGGAGCGGCGGCGGGCAGGGCCGGCACCCGGCGGGCTTCATCCGCCGCCATCTGCTCTCGGGTGGCGGCGCTGGGCTCACGGGCCCGGCCCGGTGCCCTCGGGGAGATGGCGATGAGGCCCGGGGGGCCGTATGGGAGCGGGCTGGGAGCGGGAGGTTAAGCCGCCTCCGGCCAGGCCAGGCCGCGGCTGACTGTGGGGGCCGGGCCGCGCCCTGACCCGCCGGGCCGGAGCCTCCCGGTTCGCTCCGGCGCCCAGCTGGGAAGCGGGAGCTGGACTCGGCGGGGCCCGGAGCGGGAGGCCTCTGCAGGGCTGAGCGGTAGCCCGGGGAGGGCCGGCGTAGCCCCGCGGTGTGGCAGGGCCCAGCAGCTCCGGCGGGGGCGGCTGCGGCCTCGGCGTCTGTTGGCGCTTGCTTGGGCTTCCTCGTGAGGGGGGCTGGGATGCGTTCGGTGAATTGTTCCGACACGCGAGGAGGAGCGTTTTGTGCGATGGCCGGGCGTGCAGCACACGGAACGGCTTTTGGCTGCAGCACCTTCGTTCGCCGGCTGTAAGAGGCGGCTCACGACTACTAGAACGATGTAAAGATCAACTTCTGGTTCTTCTGTTTCTGCGATTTAGATGCTTATTTGCACGCTTTGTAATAAGCTGTAATTTCTGTTCTGTTTGGATCCACAGATGGCGGGTGAGAAGGCGGCCGGTGAGAAAAAGCCAGGTGAGAAGAAGCCAGGCAAGAAAAAGCCAAGCGAGAAGAAGCCGGCTGAGCAGAAGACGAGCCAGAAGGAAGTAGGTGAGAAGAAAAAGAAGGTTAAGAAGCATCATGCCAGCCGTAACCCTGTCCTGGCCCGGGGCATCGGGAGGTATTCCCGGTCAGCCATGTACGCCAGAAAAGCACTGTACAAGCGCAAGTACACTGCTCCAGAAACAAAGGTAGGACAGGAGCTCCTGTGCTTAAATAATCGTGCTTTTTGCGGTGACTCGGTTTTGAAATACCATGTTTTCGCTTTTCTTTGCCTACAGATAGAAAAGAAAAAGAAAGAAAAGCCACGCGCAACCATCACCAAGCCAGTCGGTGGAGATAAGAATGGAGGCAGCCGTGTGGTTAAAATCCGCAAAATGGTAAGGAAAAGAACTCTGGCACCGGCAGTTTAAGGCTGTTACGTGTGACTGTTGACTAGACGATGCGTCTCTTGGCTGGGGCGACAGAGCAGCTGGGCCTGTGCCATGTTCTCCTTGAGGTGCGGGCCCAGCAACTGTCCTTTTTGGGGAGGTGCCGGTAATTTAGAGAACGGTTAGGGGGCAAAAGTGGGTTCTCCTCTGCCCTTTGTGTTGCTGGGCTGAACTGGAAGCGTCCTCAGAAATACAAAGCAGTCTTGACTTTCGCTGTTGCATAATTTTACAGAAAGTACTTGGTGTGTTCCTGGAGTGCCAGCTGCAGCAGAAAAAAAGCGTTTTGGAAAGGTCTTTAGGGAAATGGTGTCTCTTACGAACGGAGGAATCTAAACTATAGCAAAAGGTTTCTGTCTCCTGGAATACAGGGTGGTAAACGTTTTTCTCCCCTTTTCCTAGCCCAGATACTATCCCACTGAAGATGTTCCTCGCAAGCTTTTGAGTCACGGCAAAAAGCCCTTTTGCCAGCACAAGAGGCGGCTGCGGGCCTCCATTACCCCAGGCACCGTTCTGATCCTTCTGACCGGTCGTCACAGAGGCAAGGTAATCCAGGACGACTTCTTTTGCCTCTCGCAGCGGCTCTGCAGCGTTTCTGTGCTGAAACCCTTTTGAGTGAGCAGGGGTACCCTGAACTGAGCAGCTGAGCTGCAAGATGTGAATCTGCAAATATGCTTTTCTGTGAATTCTGTCTGGGTTCTTTCACCTGTCCTGCCTTTAGGGGAAACAGTCTTTAAGCTGATGTTCTTCTACACAGAGCTGGAAGTAAACGGTGCTAATCTAGTCACTTAGGCAAAATAGAACTTGATTCTTATATTAAGCTGTATTCTTCGTCTTAATGATGTTTACTAATAGGTCTTACTGACATCCTTTATTTTCTTGAATTCTTTCTAAAGAATCCTGTTCAGGGAAGGAAAACTTCACCAGAAAGAATAAAATGCACCTGAGCGACAGCTCTGACCATGTGATATGTCATGGTGCCCTCCTGCGGTTTATCTAGTTCTTGCCTTTAACTTGCACAAAGAATTGGGGTGACAGGGTGGCTGTCTTGCCGGAATAAGCAAAGATTAAAACACACACTAATTGGCTTTGCTCAGCCTGGAATGATGGAGCACGTGGAGAGTCACGGTCTCTTGTAGACGTGGGACCTCTGGCAAAGCCGCGCTCAGGAGCGTCGGTAGCTTGGCTCGGGCGCTGGTTACTTCTCGAGTCGCACGGTCGAGCCCGGGTGCTTTGCCGATGCTCGTACCATAGTACAGGCCGAGTGTGGGCGCGCTCCCTGTTTGGTTGCAGTAGGTCAGAACGCTGGGACCTGAGGACTAACGTCACATCATGTCTCTTTTCAGCGTGTCGTCTTCTTGAAGCAGCTTGCAACTGGCCTTTTGCTTGTTACAGGTAAAAAAAACTTTTACTGAAGTGTGATTTTTTTTTTTTTTTATGGATTTGGAGGGGGTTTAAGTTCAGGCTTGTCTCTGGGGTCACTAGTGTTACAGATCTGCATGCAGATAGTTTGGCGTATCGTGTGTTCATGTAACTACGTGGAATCATGTTTCGTGGCATTCCGGGGAGGTGGAGGGAAGGTAATTAAGCTTCAGGACCTGGCTACCTGGAAGAGATCAGGAAGCGCTTTTGTAGAGGCTGCGGGGAAGGGCTTTGCTGCTTGTTAAGATTTTAGCTGTAGGCATCTACAATACAAAAATTCAACTTAAAAGCAGTGATTGTCAGCAGGAAAGTTAACCTTGTTCTCTTTTCTGTCTTTCCTCTTCCTTTAGGACCCTTGGTTATCAATCGTGTCCCTCTGCGTAGGGCCCATCAGAAATTTGTTATTGCTACATCTACAAAGGTTGATATCTCTGGAGTGAAAATCCCCAAGCATCTCACTGATGCGTACTTTAAGAAGAAGAGGCTGCGTAAGCCCAAGCACCAGGAAGGCGAGATCTTTGACACTGAAAAAGAAGTAAGGAACATGATCGTTAGCTCTTTTTGAATGCCCTTGTTACTTTTTAAGTGGTCCTTAATGAAGTGAGGTAATGCCATTAAAATAAATTAATATAGTAGCATTGAGATAAGACCCCATTTAAATTTGGGGATTCTTTTCTGCTTCTGCCTTAGCAGAACAGAAGCAATGATTATTCCAATTAAATGTCTTTTCTGACCAAGAAACACCTTTACTGTTTGATACTGCCAAGAGCGTGCTGCTGGCTCTGATATCTGCAACGTAAGCCAAACGGTGCTGCAGTTCTCTCTGCCACCTCCGGTCTCCTACCACCTTTCCCATATTTAGAACAAATGGAGAAAAGATTTCCTGAAAATGCCAGAACTCAGGGTTTGCCCTGAATTTTCTCAGCTCGGTAGAAGAGTCTGAAGCCACTCTGCAGGATTTTAATGTTATTCTTTGTACTTTTTAGAAATATGAGATAACGGAGCAACGCAAGTCAGACCAGAAGGCAGTGGATTCACAGATTCTTGCACGAATCAAGAAGGTGCCTCAGCTCCGTGGGTACCTGCGTTCTACATTCTGTCTCTCAAATGGAGTCTATCCTCACAAATTGGTGTTCTAACTCTTCCGAAAGCACCACATTAAATTTGAAGGGAAAAAAAAAAAATCAAGGATTTCTGGTGTCTTCATTGCAATCCATAATAGAACATGTGGTACAAATCTTGCAGTGCGTGATAGTTAAAGGATAGGGAAACTGCTTGTGGCATGAAAGTCTGAGGGACTGTACATAGATGAGTAGAATTTTGAGTGTGTAAGGGTATGGGGGTTTGTTTAGTTGGGGATTTTTGAGTTTGGGTTTACTTGGGTTTTTTTCCTATTTAGTATAACCAGAAAGGAATTAGCACTTGAAATTCAGCTTTCTTAGCTATGAATGAGTTGGGGGGGGGGAAACCCAGACTTCCTTTTGGGAGAGAGGATATACGACTACCCATCAAGACACATTCCAGAATAAACATCCAGCCCAGTGTCTGCACTGTTGCATTGCTCTGCACCCTTACTGCTGAAACTAATGCTTCGGGTTTCTTTTGTGAAGAACCAGGTCTTAGCAATGAACCATGCTAGGTAACTCATTAGCATTTTAAAGCTTGTGTACAGCTTTGTTGAGATGGTATTTCTGACTAACAGCTTTGATCCATCAATCACCATGTAAACTTCAGCAAATATAGCAACTTTTTAGAGGCATTTCAGGAGCTATGCCTTGCATTTTGAAGTGGAAATACTGGGAATACTTGAGTTTTGCAGGGTATCATCATCCCAGGAATCATAACAAAATTTGGAATGTGTGTCCCTTCCCAAATTTTTTTTTTTACCCTCCTGTTCTTTTTTTTTTATCCATGTGGGCTGTATTGCTTTTAGTTGGGAGGAAGAATACCTGCTTAGATCAGAAAGCAAAAGCATGATTTTAATTCTGTAGGCTCAGAAATGAGTTAAAAAGCAGAAACTCTTTCTGTGAAAGGCAAGTATTTTTCTATCCTGGGAGACTTCCAGAGTCTGAACAATTTTTCCTATCTCAAAAAGTGCCAGAAAGTTGGTCCTGTCTGTTTTCTTTCTCTGTTGAGGTCAGTTACCAGATATCTGGAAGAGCATGCTTGGGTAGTAATAGCTCTGCTCTTACAGAAACCAAGGATGTACACATTAACAGATCTGGCATGCTTGAGCTCTTTCTTAGCCAGACACAGGCAGGAAACGAGGCTTATATAACTGCACCATCTGTCTTCCTATTAATTCTTCACTGAAAGTAGCCAATGGGGTCAAACTTGACGAGGAGTAGAGATTTCATCAAATTCATACAAGCTTCATGAAAAGGGAATAATGCGACCCTCGCTGAGGCTGAAGCCCGCAATGCGTCCTTTAATGGAGAAATTGGGCTTCAAGTGCTCCAGAGCCAATGAAAAACTCAAACACCCACAGAATACCTGGCTCGGTGGATTCTCACACCAAGGGACTATGGTCATATTCACAGCTGATACTGGCTGGTGTCAGGGTATGCAAGTATGTGGTGCTGGTTGCTCTTCCACAATCTTCCTCTTGATAATTAACATATTAAATATTAGTGTGGTTCAGCAGAGGGAGCCAGTGAGCAAGCCTTGTCCAAAGCAGAACTGGCCTGCTGGGTGTGGATCTCCTTGCTCAGTGCTGTGTTCTGCCTTGTGGTGCTCCAGGAAGATGTTCTTTATTTTTCGGTGTCGTTGGAACTTTGTGATGAATTACATCTTCTGTGGTGTGGGGTTTGGTGGGTAACGGGAATAGTCAGGTTTCTTAAGTTGCTGTGAGATTTTTACTGCAGTGGTGGGACTGGCCTTGTGTACGTAAATCAGCTCTAAAAAGATACAGAAGTGTTGCACGTGTCTCGCTGCTAGTACTAAGATGTTTACTGATATGACCAAAGAAAGATCTGAACCTAATATGCTTAGAAAGCTGAGTTAGAGGAAAAAAATTGTGTGGGATCACTTGAATGGGAAAAGTCCCAAACCATCAAGTAGACTTCTTGACCAAAATAGTTTGTATCAGCACGTGGCATCGCAAAGTCTGCAAGCCGAGATTCAGTCAGACAGTTGCTAAGAGAACACGAGAGGTACTAGTGCATCAGCCATTCCTCCCGCCTCTGGGAATGGGGAAGGTATTGTAACAAAACAGCCCTATGGGCTAGTCTAAGATAACTAGGCATTTAGATACAATGGTATTTTCTATAATTATTGATCTCCCTGACGCATTCCTCATTTGTGTATCAGAAGACACAAAATGATACTTGGAACCATAACCTTGTGTACCGAATGGGGAGGCTTTGTCTCCGAGCGCTGTCAGGAAGTGATGATACAGTGCAGGTGTCTCAATAGATGCTGGTGCGGAGACACGGTCTCACGTGCTGCCACTGCCTCCCTCGCCCCAGTCCTGTCGCATGTCTGACTAGGTGGTGACCAACAATACAGCCCTGCAAGGAGGGGAAAGAGGGAGGAATGAACATTTTTCTGCTGGTTTAGAGCGCTGAACTGAGTCACGCTGGGACCAGATGAATGTTGGTGTTGGCACAAAGGGGCGTGGGAGCAGGCCTGCTTCTGGGGGCGCTAGCTGTTAAGTTAAATTTTAACACCAAATTGTGCCTTCACAGTACCAAGCAGCTCCTGCTTTGCTGCAGAAAATGGAGACAGCAAAAGCCTCCTCTTTCATAAGGAAAGGCAGCCGGTGGACAGCTGTGATTTGTCTCTCTCTTAACCTCTAAAATATTTTCCTTGAGTTCTGTGAAAACTGGCTTGTTTCTGAAATACTCTGGTGTGGGGGATGGAAAAGAGGAAAAACAAGGACTGTACAGATGACCAATACAGAAACAAAGTGAATATTCAGAAGGATCTTTCAATCTAGATAATACTGTCCACTACCTGAAAAATACTTCCACCACATAAAGAGCTTTTGTGTGCGTTCTCGCTGTCCCGCAGCTTTTCTCATTCTGAGCATGTAAACAGTTCTGCAGTCCTGGCTAGCTGAGTCATTGCTTTGCACTGAGCATCCCCCACAGAAGAAGCTAGAGACATCCAAAGCCTCAGTCGCCCAATCAAAAGTGCTGGAGATGTGCAGGTCCAAAAATAGTGACAGACTCAACCACAGCAGCACTTCATTAGCATCAAATGTGCTCTTTGCTTCAGCTGCCTAATAAAGTGATATGTAATTATAATAAAACATCCTTTTGAGAGGAACGATAGAGAGATGTTGGCTTTCTCAGGGAATTGGTAATAAGATGCAATACCTTATTATCTACGGGCACTTATTTTTACCTATTAGCTGCCTCTGTGAATGAGCTGGTGGATTCAGTCCAGTCCAGAGAGGCTGTGTCCCAGCTGCTGTGTTGGCCAGCGGTCTCAGGGAGGCAGACACTAGCTTTGCTCTGGGACTAGGAGCCTTAGGAGAAACTGAGGTTTATTTGCAAGACAAAGTACTTTCTGGTGTCAGTTTTGAGGAGAACGTTACCTTTGGCATTTCAGGTGTGACGCGCTTGGGTTTAACTTTAATTAAGAGAAGACGCTACGGCCAGAACATGAAAGCACTTTTGCAAGACTGCCATGCATACCATTTTGGCCAGATGTTGAGGAAAATATGCCAAATGTCCAGATGTCCAGAGATCAGCTACTCACTTCATCTATGCTATAGGATGCCTACAGGATGTGCCTTGTCACAGAGGGGCCGCTGAACCTTTTTCCACCAGCATATTTCCACCTGATCCCTGCCCTTCCTCTCCTCGTAGTTCACAGAACTGTTGCCACTGGTATACCCAGCCCCACTTCTGCAAAAAGTTATTCTGGATCTCCCCACAAGCTCAATAAAGAATAAATAGAATTTGGGGACAGTTTCTTTGTCTTCACCACGTGGAAGAAGCTCTGCTTTAGCCTCACAGAAAATGTAGGCAAGATCAGCTGAGAAACCATTCATAGTGAGGAGCTGGCCTAGGCAGCCTTCCTCTAGCCAGCGCAAGCTAGCTCCTTCCACTCTTCTCCAAATACTGATTCCCATCGCATTTTAAATGATTGAAGCATTAGAAACCCCATTCAAATGGATTTTCTTCTTTCAGTACATTGTTTCTTGTCTTTCAGTGAAGAGGACTTCCTGGTCTCTCCTTATTAATATCAACTGGTTTTTAAGATCAGAACTATTTTTTACAGTTTTCCAACCAGCGCTTAAAACTCCAGGCAAGCAATTACCCTGCTCAGTTTGAAACTGGACAGCAGAGTTCTGCCCTGGCCCTGGGCTCACTGTGAAGCCTGTGCTACTGAGGTCTCTTAAAGTTCCATCAGGGTAAGAGATCACACCATGTTCCTGAGCTGCCTAGGGGATTAAGCAGCATACCAATCTACAAATACCAGTGGCTCCTGCGATTTTATCAGCTATTACTCCGTCACAAGATGGACACATGGACAGCTTAGTCTAAGAGATCTAGAACTACATAGGAGAGTCATATAAACTCTGCTACACTTTCTTCTGTCATTATTGTCCTGAAGTAGCAGGTCACATAAATCAAATGATCATAGGGGTACAGGTACAGGTTTAAGGGTTCCTGCTCCTGTTCTGGTTTGGAGGCAGCACCTGAAGTTCCCAGTGACTTGTGTGGGATGTGAGGATGCAGGAAAAGGGGAACTATTTACCTGTTAATTGGATGTCTCCAGTTCTCCTGCATTACAGTCTGCACTAGGCACTTGACAACTCATTATTTAAGCAATTAGAGCAATTAAATCCATATTTTTATAAGGATTTTATTCATAATAGTTCTCGCTGTTTTTTTTCCTCATTGTTCAGGAAGCCACTAATTGAACAGAGTGAGCCGGTCCCACTGGCTGTAGTCAACATTCACACTGAGTCATTTGGGAGGGTTGGTCTGTATGTGGACTTGAACGTGCTTGCCAATAAGCAGCCGTCACATTTCTCACTTACTTTAGTTGCTTTTTCACAGTTTGTTTGTTGTGTTTTTTTAAAGATCAGATGAGTTTTTGACCCTCTTGGATATGAAGAGTCAAAAAACATTTTTGTCAGCTGACTGCCTTTTTTGGCTCATTTTATCCTGTTTTTTTCCCCCATTATTTCAATGTTTATCTTTCTCAGTGGAAATGACTTTACATGATAGACTGTACACACAGCCAGCAACTTTCATGACCTAGCTATGGTTCACACTATACCAGACATAAATACTTAATAGTTGTAATAATGATAACAAGAGAGGAAGCATAGTAGTCAAAATATTACTTGATATTAAAGACATTTTTTTTTTTCCTCAGGTCTATTGATTTTCTGTGTGATCCTGAGCAAGTAACTTAATTTCAGGGAGGTCAGTGTTCACATACCTGCAGAACAGCTGTAATACTTCCTCATAGTGGGTCTCAAGAAGTGTTTTAAACTTCTACAGACATACAATTTATAACAATGCTCTAAGGTACATAAAAGAATAAAAAGTCTATGCTTGGATGATGCTGAGGAGGGAACCTGATCCGTTATTCTAATCTTCCCCTTCTGAGATTATATCAACGTTTAATACTAAAAAATAAGAACATCGTGTGGTGTTGAAGACTGGCGCAGGTGGCATGAGGAATAAATGTTTTCATATTCCTATTTATCAGTTGTAATGTCATTTTTTGCAGAACTGAGTCCATTACATTTGTACAGGACAGTAGAGCTAGAAGATTTAGTCTCTGGTGACATTCTGTGTTCCTGTATTTTGCCCAATTAGCAGTTCCTAGCACTTTGCCTGCAGAATTTTTTTAATGATCATAATAAGCAACTTTCAGACTTTACATACACTGAGCACATGGGCCTTGCAATAGCCAGCAGAGGTAAAAACTGCCATTATAACACCGAGAAACTGTACACAAAGGCAAAATTATTTACTTGGTCCATTGGAGCAAGTCAGCAGGATGTAGAGAACCACACCAAGTAGCGCTAGGAAAGGCTTTAAACCTCATGAAGAAAATAGGAGACTAAACCAGAAGCAATTACGTCTTCATTTATTTTGTCAGACCTACTTGATCTAGAGGTTTTTCACTTGCTTGACAGATGCACTTAGAATGTAATCGTTTTTAAAATTAAGGCTTTCAGATATCACCATGTGCTATACATGGTATCCTATCGTTCAAAATGCCCATTTTCACATGAGGAAATAAAATACGAAGATAAAATGTACAAAAACAGTCCTAGGCAGCAAGCTAATGTCCTTCATATACAAGGGAGGAAAGTTATTTTTCAGAACAAGGAAATATGAAGGCTCTAAAAAGAATGATGCACCCTCAAAATGTTTCACTGGAGATGTTCAGGTAAAATCAGTATTTAAATTACTGGTGCGAATGTCCTGCTAAGCTGAAATGAATATCTGTTTCATGGAATTTTGTTGAAATTGGTGAGTAACCATAATTGTTCCTTAAAATAAGCACAAAAAATAAACAAATGCCCCTCTAGAATCAGAGAACTGAAACGACAGCAACTATTACTCAAGTGACAGGCACATGGCAAAGCTTCTGTACATCACACATTATCCACATGGCTTCTCTCTGGACTGACACAGAAAGTACAAAAAGGGCATTTGAAATCTGGAGCTTTGTGTTTGCGTGAGAGGAAAAAAACCAAACAAGCACATACTAGAGACACAGAGGGAGAAAAAGGAAAACTGCATTTTGAGACTGCTGATGCAAGAGAACTTTTTTTGTTGTTTTCAAAATACTGGTTTTGGTCAAAGCCCTGTGCACAAAAATCTGGGGTTTACTTAATCGAACACTCTAGGAAAGACTTTTTCATGGTCTATAAATAAACAGGACTTTATCAAGGCAATGGGTAGCATCATGATGTAACTGTCTTCTAACACAGGCAACCCATTAATCACCAAACTGGATAACAGCTTGAATCAAAAAACAAACAAACAAACAAACAAAACCCCAAACAAATAACATCACAAATTATGTGGCTTGGGCTTACTTGAAATAACAGCTGGTTTCACGAGTACCTGAGAAGGATGTCCCAGCGTGAGCCAGTCAGTGCAGCTGTCTCCTGGGGATTTATAAGAATACTCATTAGAATTTCTATCATTCTTCCCATCCTGTCACCCCAAGCTGCAACTTTTCATGTTATCCAGTTGGCCACCACACTGGGCCTGGGAAGACTGGATAATCAATCCTAAGAAATGGCTTTTTTATGGGTTTGTTGTGCATAATCAACAGCCGTATGACAACAACGTGGAGGAATGGAGGAATGAGCACGATACACATAATACAGTCACTGTATTGCATGTGAAAGGCTGGGCTGACACTGTCTATTTGTGAACCAATAACCTAGTGAGAGCGGTGATGCTGGTAGAGTCGTCCAAATAGTCAGTTGGCTTTGTATGACGGACACATAGCGCTGCTCTCAGTTCTTCCATTGACTGATTGCTCATGAAGTTATTTTAGTTGAAGGGCAATTAACTGTTCTTCATGGTTTATCTGTAGGCTACTTGTGATGTTGTTCTTTTTAAAGAAACACTGCTATATTGTTAAGCATAAAGCCAAGGGTTTATAAACCAATTCCAGAAAACACTGACTTTTACCTGTCAAGACCAGGATTTTATTAGCACTTGACATTTCACTGCAGCATTCACAAACTCAAAACTCTACAATATTACAAATGAAGAAACTGTCCTACCTGTAGCAGCATGAAAAGATTTCCAACATCCTGGCTTCATCTGGAGGCCAGTCCATCACAAGTCTGTGGAATGATGAATTACTTGGCCTTCACTGGTTTATGCCATCTGGCTGTAAGGAACAGAGGGACAAAAACAGGTGAGTCATAGCGAGCACAGGAATATTGCACCTCTCACAGCGACATCCCTTCAGTAACAAAACCACAGTTGACATCTGTATCCTTTTTTGTTATGTCTCCCTCATATTTATATCACATAAAGTTGCTCACCCATTGTGACTTTATTGTATAATCATTCTTACTCTTCCTTTAAAACTAGATTATTGGCTGGAAATTATAGTAAATAGATACTGAAAAGAACAGGAGAAATGCTTCAAGAAAGAAAAGAAGGGGGCATAGGCACTAAGGGAAGAGCACTTTTGGAGATGTGGGCACTTAGAGCTGCAAAACACCACCATACAGGGAGCAAAATTGTTCTCCCCAGAGGAAAAGGCATTCCAATTTGCGCTGCATGGTTTCAGCTCTCAATTAGTGGCTTTCAGTTTTAAGTTTGTTTTGAATGCCTGTCACTATTGAAGAGAAAATCAGTACAGACTATAGCATTTTCTCAGGCCAGGGATTCACTGACCTGGCTTCCTTTTCTTAGGAAAAAGGGTAGTTAGTGCTGCAATGCCTGTGAAAACCTGCTAATTAAGACTTCACAGGATCTTGGAACCGATTTGTGAATTTCAAGTAAAAGAAAAAAGATAATAAAAGTTCAAAAGCCATCTTATTTAAAATTCTCATTTAAAATCCTGCTTCAACTCTTTCTGTTGGTGTCTTGTTGTTTCAGACTCTCTAGTTACTGTTACCTCTTTCATAACACCCTCACAGTTACCCGTAGAGATGTACTTATGAAAAGCAAGTCATTTTTGAATGAATAACATGGAATGAGTTGTGGGATTTATTCCCAATATTGCTAACTCGGCATGGGTGACTGAATAGATTTTTTGTCAGGATCAGCATACCTTTTTCCACAACTTCAATTTTTTTGAATGGGTAAAACTGGTCTTTACCCAGCTCTAGCCTTTTGTAGTAAAAAGCTGCCTCAGGCCTTTCGTTCTGAATGACATCTACATAACATGGCTGACAGAAGAAAACTGGCAAAATTCTGCTTCCTGCCATCTTTGAGTAATTCCTCCATCATCCCCTTCATCACTACTTCTCTCTGTGGACAAGCTATTACATGACATTCCCAAAGCTGCTTTGGGGTTTTTTTGTCTTTTTCCTTCCTGCAGGTCCTTCTGCTTTCTCCCTGGTGTGGGTATGGAAATTACTTTGAAGAGAAAATAGCCAATGGCATATGAAAAACATCTAATTCTGCACCATGAGATCAGCTAAGTCCCCATCAGACCCAACAGATTACTTGCCTCGTGCATTGCCAAAGCTCTCCATTAACAGAGACCCCACAACCTCCGAAGGCAATCCACTCTCCTGCCGAACGTGCCACACCAATGGGCAATGTTTCCTGATGTCTGCCCCGTATCTCCCCAGCAGCAGTTTAAGCCCATGACTTTGTGTCCTGTCAACAGCAGCTTACACCTTCTCTCTCTGCTTCAGCCTTTCACGCATTCCTTACCATGTCTCCTCTCTGCCTTCTCTTCTCGAGACTGAACATACCAAATCCTTCAAGCTATCTTCATAGGCTGTGTTATCAAGACGCCTGATTGCTCTCATCAAGACTTTCCCCAGCCCATCCATGGGCTTCTTGAAACACGGTGATCAGTTCTAAATGCAGCTATCCAGGTGGTGCTTCGTGTTTAGATTTCAAGCAGTTCTGTTCTGTGTCTGTAAAACATCACAGTAGGATTTTGTTTTTGAATGTAGCTTACAGCTGCTACAGAATTATAGATAATAAGAAAAAAATAACTAGTATAGACAAATTCTTGCCAGTCATAGTTATCCCTGCTTTCCACCCACTTACCTATTCATACATTTCATTTTACTGTATTTATTATATGTATTTTAAACTCTCAATGTCAAAATATGCCTAACCTTACCACATGATGGATTTAGACTGAGATACATGAATGAAATTAAACTAGCCTAATATTTATAAATTTTCCTAGATAGTTTGACTTTCTGGTAGTCTAAAAAGCCATGAAAACTTAGGATTTAGTTTAGTCCTAAAGTGTTTCCTGTAACAAATCAAGACTTTTATCAACCAGAAATGAAACAGCCACAGTGCACCCGTTTGAATTCGTTGATCAGTTCTGCTTTGTCACAGAGGAAAAGCATCCTTATTTGTAAAGAGTAGCTCCTGAATTGGAACAGTTTGAAATCTAGTTGGGGTAGGCTGATTATTACTGTAGCAGAAAAATGCTGAAGCCTGATGAAAATATTTAGACACAAGACAGACAGATATTATGGGATATTTATGTAAGAAATATAAGTTAAAGAATACCCATAGTAGTTACTTCCTGTGTTTCTTGACCTGACCTCTACAGTTCACGGGAAATATATCTTTCTACCGGCATACGAAGGATATGAGCACACTGGCCTAGCTATCCCTTCTTCTGACTTTTCATTTACTTCCAGTTACCAGTTCAGTTCAGTGAGGCACTGTTGACGATGTTAAAGTTAAAAGGAAAAAAAAAAAAGAGAAAAAAAACCAAAAAAGATGACAGAACTATCTATTGTCTGTCAGAAGGAAGGAAATTCAGACTGGGTAGATACCTTCACAAGCTGACACAATCCTCCCCATATTCACGGCTTTGTGCCAGTGCAGACCATCCATCCCAAGATAAGAATGAAAGGAAAATGCTGTACTGGGAAACTTCTCCCAGGAATTTTTATTTATGGTTCTGATGGGATGACTGGGATGTAAAAAGGTACTAGGATATATGTAATATAATTAAAAAATCTCCTCTATTGCCATTAATTATATAAATAAGGATAAATAAATTATAACTAAAATATAAGCTCCTGTAGATGTCACAACAATATTTTTCTGCAACACTATACAGACTGTCTCTAAGCCAGTTTTAATGATATTTAAGATTTTAAGAAAATGTACAGCTGGCAGAAAATTTGCCACTAATTGAAATCAATTCATCCTGTAAATAAGTCATATTTAACAAAAATTCATTTTAAAAAATGAAGTGCAATGTTAAAACAGATTTTTGGAGTTTTCATTTCAAGATTCATTTTAGCCAGCATAAAAATTACAAAGAAATTATATGAAGTAAAAATAAACTAAACTCACATAACATTTGGATCAAACAAAAATCTTACATAATATAAAGTAAAATTGAAATAAAAACAGAAATAAGCTAGTTGTCGTGAAATGTACTTTCTTCCCTGAAATATTACATTGCAAATGTCAAAATTTCAGCTTTTTATTCTGATTGGGATTAAACATTTTGATAAATATTCCGTAAAACTCTGCCCAGTTCTCAGACAAGTTTGATAAAATGTCTGTGTAGGGCCATCCTGATGGGGAGAGAGAACTCATTTCTCCTAGGGATATAAGTTTTGCAAACTACGGATCTTGTTCATCACAGTTCTTGTTCAACGTAAAGTAACAAGAACTTATCCTCCCCACCCACAGCATGAAGTTTACCAGCTAGTTAACCAGCTGGCTAGTTAACCAGGGGCAGATTTCCCACGGCAGAGTGTTGGTGGCCCGGCCACAGGGAGCTCTTTCCCTCCCCAGCACCTGCAAGTACAAGGTACGATGCTTCAGCTGCAGCTGCTATCCCCATGGTTCGTGCTTCCATCGGGCTGTGGTGATGTGAACATCCTTATCCTCCCCCGGGAAGTCTGATGGCAGGTTTGACAACATGCTTCAGTCAGCACTGAATGAACATTTCAGGGAGTCTAATGAATCAGACACAAACCCTGGCAGATCACCGCACCCATCTCCTGGAGGAGTGAACATCCTGTTTGCCTGTTCGTGCGCAGGGGCCCCGCACTGGGACAGCAGCATGATCGAGAAGTTAATGCGTCTAATTTTCTGCACGATGTACTGAGGATGACTTTACATTGTAATTCCTCTTAGAAGACAAGCCTGAAGTGTTCATACTATTTAATGTAAAGGTGGAAAATATATTTAATTTAAAGATGAGAGGGCTTTAACATGTTTAACTGATCCGTTCTCATTTTTTAACTATCAGAGATTTAAAATTATGATATAGGGCTGTGACTTGAAGTGGAACTTAAACTAATTTTACTAAAATTAAGGCTGAGGTCTTTTAACACAAA
>VXBL01006907.1:1287435-1334478 GCA_013400195.1 Aramus guarauna | reverse complement strand
TGGGGTCCCCGGCGGGCGCCTCGGCGGCGGCGGCGGCTACCGACTCGGCCCAGTGGCTGTCGGTGAAGGAGGAGACCATCTTCCTGCACGACGGGCTGATCCGGGTCACCGACCTGGCCGAGCTGCCCAGCGAGATCATTGGGGTGGCCGAGCCCGGCGACACCGAGCTGGAGGTGAGCCGGGCCCGCGGCCCCCCGAGCTGAGGTGGAGGGGATGGGGAGGAGGATGCCCTCGGGGGAGGGGGGACAGTGGCAGTGGGGGCCTGAGGAGAGGAGGAGGAGGAGGGTGTTATGGGGGGAGGGGGACGTTAGGTGAATGACTAGATGAGGATGGGGGGGCCGGGATGGAGAATGGTGGATGCGGATGCAGGGGGAAAGATTTGGGGTACGGAGCCGACGGGTATTGAGGCAGTCTACTTGTTTTAAGTCCATCTAATTTATTTCGAATACTGATGAGAGTGGAGCTGGGCAGGAGGGTGGTGAGGCACTGATGCAGATGGAGGGTGAAGTATTGGTTGTTTTGAAACCCTTGTTTTGAATCAGCAGGGTTAGGAAATCCGAGCCATGCTCATGTATTTCAAGGTGGCCTTTGGCTCCTTTGTTTTTATTTATGGCTTTGTATCTTTTGCTGTTACTTTTAGATGGTTTGCAATTAATCAGCCTTACAATAAGATGCTTAGGGTACTGGAGAGTCCGGGTGTTTTATTTAGGCTGTTGACAGTGATGATTATTAAAGAGCCAAGCAGGCAGCTGAGATTTTCATTCCAGCATTTTACTTCTCAAAACTGCTGGTGATTTTGGCTGCAGGCAGATGGTACAGCTGTTTTATCTTATGAGGAGACGGTGAAGGACTGAATGTCACGGATTGTAGGTTGCATCTATTTTGTAGACTGCATTTTTTTTTTTTTTTCCCCCTGTGTGCCTCCCTTCTCTTCTTTCACCCCGCCCTCTTCCCCAGCAGTGTGGCTTGCAATGACACAGGGTCTTTGTCAGAGGAGCCGAGTGGTGTGAGCTGAGAGGGGATGGTTCAGCAGGAGCTCTGTCTGTGCGCTGTGTTAGGTCACAAGCGTTTAGGCCGCAAAACCCTTTCGTGAAGCTTTGGCTACCGGCTGGGGTGCTGCTAAGAAGAACCCATGAGCCAGGCTTGCAGTTCTGACAATATCATTGTTCGCCTTGTGACGTGAAGTCTTTATGGTGTTTGTGAAAACTTTCCACAGCCTTATCTAAGGACAGATATTTTTTGCTGAATGTGCGTTTTCTTTTCTATGTGATGTGACACTGGGGATTGGGATGGGAACGTTAGCTTCTCCCATGAAATGGACGTTGGCAAATATCTCATGGACGGGAAAGGAGAGACTTTTAAGGTGGATGACTTATCTCTGTGTATAAACATGGAATGATTCTCCCTGGTGATCAGAGTCCATTCTGGCATTCAATGCAGCTTGTATTCAAGAAAATATTGCAATTCCATTACATAGTTCTAGAAGCAGCATTGAGTTTAATAACTGTGTTAGAAAAATACATGCTTCCGCAGCATTATTTGTATCCTGTCATAATAAAGGAGCATATCCTTTAAAAACAAAACAAAAAAACCCAAACCAAAACAAACCTTATTTTTCAGATCTTGTAAACTAGACCAGAAATATGTTCCAGCATGAAACTTGACACACAGCTTCACTTGAGAAACACTTTAGATCTGGAGAATTTTTTGTTAGTGCTAGGAATATCTATGAAACTATACTTGTTTGAGGGAGATAGGGATGGCATTAGTGTTACTGTGTCTTGTCCTTTTATCATGAGTGTTTCAGCAATCCAGTGCCACCGATTCACATAATTTTTTCCGTTCCAGAGATATTTTTTTCTGTTGTGCATGTTTGCAGCATCAAACTTTTAAATAAATAAATAAATAAGACTCTCTGCTATGGTACTTATTTTGATCTATAGTCTTAAGTTGCAGAATATTAAAGTATTTTATTTCCTTACACTAAACCAATTGATGCCCAGAAGTGACTTATTTTTCAGATCTTATTTTTAAAATGGTTTATAGTTTTTGGTATTGAGGGCAGAGGTTGAAAAAAAAAAAAAGTGAAATTTCAAGTGGTGTAAATGTAAATTATTTAGCTCATAACTTCTCTCTATCTGTTTTTTTAAATGTTGTTGTTTTAAATAAAGGGCTACCTTGGTAAGCTGGAATGGGTTTGAGGAGCCATTTTGTGGAAATAGGTGCATGCCTCTTATTGAAGTGTGGCCATGCCATCGAATAATACACTGAATTTGCACTGTTTCTACTCCTACTTGCAATGTCATAAATATATTTGAAAATGGTCCAAATAGAGATCTCTTGAGATGTGTTATAGGACAAGGGTAGGAGATGCTGCAGCTGCTGCTTTGATTAGTAAACTTCTTTAACACACTTCTTGTGCTTCATCAATGGTGGTCTGAACCTTGACTGAATTTCTGTTATGATGTGCTCAATTACAAGATGTACTATACTTAAATGGATTTTTTTTGCGGGGGAGGGAGGAGTATCATTCTGGTCTATTTTGTTTAAATATACCTTTAGAGAGGTTATTGGTGAATAATGTCAATGTATTTGAATGTGTTGCCTTTGTCCTTCTGTTCAAAGGTTTTGTCTATTTATAAAAAGAAAAGCAGAGGGGAAAAATGTTATGGTACTGGTATTGTGCCAAGAAAGGCTTATGAAAAATTATAATTTTGTTATTTTGATTCCCATACAACTTTTTTAATATATTTTTTTTTATATAGGCTTGTGTATTTATTTTTTTTCCCCTTAATGGTAGGTTATGAAAATGTTCCCATTCTCTTTCATGTGAAGGTAACTTGTTCTAGGAGTATCTCTAGGTTTAAAGAGTGTGTGGGGTTTTATTTTGGTTTTATTTTTATCTTTTATGTGATATAAATGCTGTATGCCAACTTCATGGACTGTCAGCATATTTACAAATAATATGTATTGCCAAAAAGAAAGGGGGTACTTCTTTGGGGGGGTGGGGGGTGTAGAATTTTGTGATGATGTGCATATGAAAGCTGCTTCTGCTATGGGTTTCCCAATAAAAACTTCTAGTCAAAAGACAGCTAGATTAGTTAGCAATTACACAAGCCTTTGCACCCTTATTTTAAAGCCTTTCATGCAGCAAACTGACTTTCAAAGTGCAAAGTCTTCTGCTTCTTGGAGACAACTTTGAGATTAACAACTGCAGATGTTGCTGTGACATTTTGTCCGGTCTCTGTTCTGGATGTCAATGCCTGCACAGGAGGGTCAGCTTAATGGAAGATGAGCTGGTCTTTAACGTGCCACAAGTGGAAACTGCAGCGCTTCCAGAATCCTCCCAATCAAACTTCTTTCATAAAGACAATAACCCCTGGGAGCGGGGCCAGAGTTACATCTGAAGGTAGAGGTCCTGTAAACCATCTAGTTTTAATCTGCTGGTACGCAAGAGTCAATGCGCTGAGACTTATGAGACTGGCACCAGTACAAATTGATGTGTTAACCTGTGGTACCTTAATGAGGAGGACACTACTGAACAGTGGTTGCTCACATAGGCTAGGATGTAGCCATCTGGTGGGAAAAAAGCATTCACTTGTTTCTAGACAGTTTAGATTGGTTGACATGCATTACTGTTGTAATCCTTCAATTTGAGGAGGCCTTCTTTCTGATCTTCAAAGTTGTGTCAGTGTTTTCATTAGTTTTAAATGTGCAGCGTCAACAATTTTTCAGCTAACTAGTGATAGGCTCAGTTATTTTTTTTCCTACGAGGAAGTAAGTGGAAAGAAAGGCAAGTCTTCAGTATATAGTCACAGTATAAAGTAGAACAACCTTATGTGTCACTCCACTTAACTCGTAAGCACTCTGTGTTTTACATAACAGCCTAACAGAGATAATAGTCATTTGGATATCTGTTCTTGCTGCTTTCCTCCATATCCTGGAAAAGTTAAAAATACTTGATTTT
This sequence comes from Aramus guarauna, assembly GCA_013400195.1. NCBI lineage: Eukaryota > Metazoa > Chordata > Aves > Gruiformes > Aramidae > Aramus > Aramus guarauna. Next base: position 1,330,511 of record VXBL01006907.1, on the reverse strand, counting down.
TTTTTTCTTTACTATATTTTTAATGCAAAGCTAGAAGTGTAGCTCCTCCCACAATGGCTGTCTGGATCGTCTATATATCTGTCCTCATCTGATGTTTCAACTCTTGGCAAACTCTGTTATTGTAGGACGGAGTATGAGATGCCACTGGGCAGTTGTTGCTCTGCACTGCAGATACTTATTTTTAATCAAATGTATGTGTAAAAAATAAATTAAACCAAATAAAATTAAATTTAAAAAAAAAAAAAAAAAAGGTGATGTCCTTTCCTCTTCCCCTCCAGTATGGTCTGGGCTAGTCGTCTAGGGAGAAGTTGAACGGCTGAAGTCCAGTGCTATTTAACAGCACGTGCCAATCCTGTGACTAACTTGTGTTTTCTGTCAAAATTATTTGGACCTGAAGATATCTGCTAAACTTGAAACTTTCACCCATTTTCCTCATGGACTAGCAGAAACGTTTTGTCACTTTTCCGTGATTGCTGTAGGAGAGAGTAGTTCTCTGTAATTATCTAGGTCAATGCTTCCCAAACCTTTCTGTTTGTGACCTTACTTCCATCTACAAGCATCACCTCTGTCAAGAGAAAAATCCCTAATGCCAGCATAAACAATTGACTTTTTCCTAAGTGGATGACCCCTTTTGGGGTTATGACCTCTAGCTTGGGAACTGCTGATCCAGGCATGTATGTCAGCCTGTGCATCCCCTTCCACTTCAAATGCTCCAGTATTCATCTTGCAGCTTTCAGAGTAACACCAAACGAAGCTCATTCTTCAAGTTAATTCTGCACGGAAAGATAACCTTGCAAATGTGATCCCTGGCTGTTCCTTTTCACAGGAACTGATGGCATTCTTTCAGGCATCGCTGTAAGTCTCTCCCTTGCCTTTCGAGAGGACTCCGAAATCTTGATAGCTTTCCTTTTAAGCTCACTTTCGTTAGGTAATTGTGTAAACCACCAATATTGTGTGATTTAATCTCCAGCAGAGTTGCTGTTGTTGTTATCATCGATTGTCATAAAATGACCTGTTTGAATTTATTAAACTTCTGTAATATGGACTACCATGGCTCTTGGCTTTTTATGTTTAAATTCATGTTTTCATTATCCCAGTAGAGAAATACTAGAAAGTTGCTTCTGAAGGATGATTTTGCAAATAGGTTTCCCAAACATAGTTCTTATTACCAATTGCAGCTGATCAGTTCAGTGATCTGCACTCTCAGCTGTTTAAATGACGAAGAATTTTCATTATCTTTTGCAGACATTTTCATCTAGTACTTACTTAAGAGCCAAAGAAATACTTTAATAAATGAATAAATAACACTTTCTTTTATGGCATTTTGTGTGTGTGTTTACAGCTTGCCTGTACTCTGTAATTAATCTCAGATATCAAGGTTATTTGGTAAACTTGTACAGTTAAAAAAAATTGTTTGGTACAATATTCTGTATGCAGTAAAAGATACAGGTTTCTTAGTGCTTACTTCTGAGCAAATAATTAGGTTTCTAATGGTTTCACAAGGGAAAATAGTTCATGCTTTTAGCTGAGTTGTTAAAAAGCTGTGCTGCTATATACAGGATTATGAATCAGTAGAGGCTTTGAACAAGGTGATACGGTTAAAATTTCTTGGAGCAGAAAAAATCAGAACAATCTTGAAACTTGTGATCAACTGCAACACTAAAAACATAATGTAAAGTATGCGGCAGCTGCTAAGAACCTATAAAACTTCAATATCTAAAACATCAGGATGAAAATGTTTGTACATATTTATATATTTTACAAATGCTCAGGCATATCAAACAAAAAACCTTATTTTTTTTAGAAAAATGTTTTTAAAGAAATCAAGGCAGTGTTTGCACTAAGACAGCTTCTTACTGCGTGTTTTCAGAAATTGCCGTAAGCAGAAATGCTATTACCCAGCAGAGCAACAGAAAGTGGAAGACTAGGAGTATGTATACACTGTTGTTTATGGGAGCAGTTTAAATTTTGATGTGTATTCCAATTTTCAGAGTACCTTTAAAACTGTCAATTCTGGTATTTCTCTTAATAATCTATAAATCTTGTAATTCAGTCTTTTTTTACATGATTTTATTTGTATTTCTAGAGACAAAAGAACCAAGTAAACACGTGGTGCTCCTTGTACGTTAACTCTGTGGTACAAGAGGAGTGACCGTATAGCTGTAATAGGGTGTTGAAAATAATGTAGTTAAATCTTTCCATGCCGCTGTTCAAGGTACCTTATGATTTTGAGGTTGTTACTGTTTTTCTGTTTGGTTTGTTCCTCCTGTGAGATAGGAATAATACTTATTTAATACTCAGGGGAGTATTATGAATCTAGTTGATAATGGTAAATGTATCACCATCTTCCAGAAATTGTTCTCTTTATGTGTGAAGTTCAGCCAATTTAATCATGTAGAGAAAGAATTAAATGCTATTTTGGAGATTTAAAAGCTTTCATTTGCAATATGTAACTTCAGGAAAAAATACACCTTTGAACAGCTTCATTGCTCATCAATTGTCTGTGTAGTAGAATTAAAACTAATTGATGAAACCAGCATATTCAACCCAAGACTGTCATTTAAGCTAGTATGCTGGGAGGCAATTGCAAAAAGTCCTTGTTCACGTCTGGTGTTGGCCACGTGTTGCTCTTCCACACGAGGGAACTGGTCTAAGCCAAAAATCTAGCTTTAAACCAAGCAAAAAAATCCCCCAACCCTTCCCCCCAGGCACTACTGCCAGCACCAGGGAGAGGACGAGGGGCAGGAATTTTAGCCAGAGGAGAAAACTGTCTTTTAGTGGCAGCTCACTTTTACTTAATGTGGTCATAAAACCTCAGGCTAAACCTCTTCATTTAGATTAGTGTGTCTTAATTGTAGTAGGTCCGGTACTTACTATCAGCAGAGAAACGCTTTACCCTAATAATAGTGAATGCCAGTGGCTACTTTCTGGAGCAATATTGGTAAAAAATATTGTTTAATGGGAAGAAGTATCTGGTTAAGGTGGTGTAGTGGGATGAAACAGGACAAAAGTTGGACACAGCAGGAAAGATTATACCCTCCCCATAGCTGATCATCTAAAATTAAATACCTTTCGTGCTCTTAGTGTTGAGGAAGATGTCAATGACCAATTAGAGTGATTGAACTTTGGATCAACCATTTTCCAATGAAAATATTTATTAAAATGGATTTAAAATATTAAGGAAATAATATTTCAGGACAAGACACAGGAAAATTAAAATAGTGACAATTAAACTCTTTACTAATGCAGTTTTTAATTATCTGTAACTTCAGGCTGTTAAGCATGAGACTTTAAAATCAAAACTTTTCAAAGGTAGTCTTTGCTAACTAGAAGCAAAGTTGGAAAATAGGTAATGATCACAGTCACAGTGTATGGACGGTAATTTCAGAGTGAGCGAAGAGTAGGTTTCTCATTTGCAAAAAGAGTCAATATGATGTTTACCCTACTTAGAAAATCAGATACAGAAAAAGATCTTCCTAAAAAGTGTTGTTTGATTTCTTCTCCTAATTCTAGTGTCTTGGTTGCACTAGAATTTATACCAAAATTATTTGGTTACACTAAAATTACACTTTTTGTACCGACACTGCATATTTGTTTTGTTCATTACAAGTTATTCTTTTAAACTCTACGTTTCTATTATAAAGTACTTTTTTTTTGTTTTGTTAATATTATTGATTGTTCTAAGGGAAATGTTAACATGTCTTATCTAAAAGCAGAAAATGGACCATTTTAACACTCCCAATATATGTAAGGTAGATGGACTTTAAATTGTCTCTCAATTCTTTTTAATCTTTATAAAATGACTTATTTTCACTGCAACTTTTTCATATCTGTGTTTTCATAGTATGTTCATCTGCACTATTTTTATAGCTTGGCTAGTTATCTCTTCCTAATTCTGAATATAATCTGTATGTTCAGATTTTGTTTAGTATTCTTCCTTTAAGCGTATGTTTATGTGTTTAGCTTGGTGGTGTTACTGTTAAGCTGCTGTTTCTGTTAGAGATTGTCTTTGGAGTTGTAAATAGATACTTAGGTAACTTGTTTTATTGCAAAGTGATGTGATTGTTACATTCTTCTCATACTTTTAGATTCTGTTGAAGCCTTCTTAGCCAAAAATGATTGGTGCTGTGAAGTGATTGATTATTTACCATGACCATTGATTATGGTTCAGGCGACTGCTTGTTATGTGCTCAGCTTTTGTCTACTGCTGAGATCTCACCAAGGGTCCTACAGGTAAAACCTGAGGCAAGGTGCCCAAATACCACTACCAAAAAGATGCTGGAAATCAGTCCTAAATCGAAGCTCAGACTCAAGTGTAAAGACTGAGGCCTCAAGGAGGCAGAGGAAAGGGAATTTTACTTCTTGCTCAATGATGCGTAGTTGTTGGTTCCATGAACCATGGAGAAGACAGCTTGAGTAACTGACACGTGCGTCTGCAGAGAAATGAATCTCTGCTTGTTTTAACAGAGAGAGTGGTCAGGTCTTCTGGCTAGGAAGAGAAGAAGCTAATTTGGGGCGAAGGATTAAATTTTATTGGGGGACTTAAAAAGGGAGATTTGGCAGAGTACACCGGCTTTTATAGCCTGAAGAAACTCTGTTTAGTGGGTGCTGTCTGAGGCGAAAGGTGTTCGGCGTGGCAGCCTCTGACAGCCATGTGCCAGGGAGGGCTGCAGTGAATCAGCTGGGTAAAGGATGGGGAGGACCTTTCTGATTCAATCTCACTGCAAGTCATTTTAGCATAGATTTTCTGTTTCCTTTCTTCACCTGTGTCTTTTATAAGCACTGGTAGTTGTATTGTCTATTTCGGAATTTGTGAATAAATGTGATGGGGGTTTTTTCTTGCATTTTATTTTAACCTGCTTTGACTTCACATAGCTTCAAGATAACAAGCTTTGCCTGAAGATATGAGAAAAACTGTAGTCAGCGTGCTGAGGAAACCTTGGCAAGGGCAGCAATTCCTTTGTGAAGCCTTTAGACTATCCAAAGGGAAGCAGTATATATAGCATGGACCAAGCGAAGCTCCGTTGTCGAAGAGGTGTTTAAATCAGAATGGTTCTCTGGGGTGTGGTGGGATCTTAGGAGCGTGTCTATTTCTCTTAAGCTCCCAAGTTGGTTGTTTGTCCCAAGTTGACAGCCAGTCACTGCGAAAATTTGGTCTTGAAGGTCCTTTTTGGAGGTAGCTCTGAGGCCTTACCTCTAGTCAGTAAAATGCCTTTGGAGGAAAACAGACTTTAACAAAATTTTCTAAAGACCTGTATAGTAGATGACCTTATACCTTTCTCATAATATCCTGTTATTTTCTGGAAGTGCAAATACCTACTTAAACCCTCGGATGACATTGAATGGTTAAGTTGTTCACTGGTTCCATAATCTGTGTATGAAACCTAGATTGTTGTAAATTGTTTTATTTTCAAAAATCTGTAAGACCTATCTTGGAACTGACTTCTAAATCTGCTGAATCTACTATGCTTAGTATATTGTTGATGCAAATTAGTGCATATTTCCTTTGTGATAGACCAAAGCAAAACACTCTTTAACAGTTCCAGACAGACCATACTAAACTTATACAGCAAATTATAAACTGTGAGATCAGAAAATAGGAAAAGGCTTTTCATCAGCATATCTGCAAATATTTGACACTGACTTCTTGTCTTGATTTATATAAGACAGACTCAGAGATGCAGAAAAATATCAGAGACAAACAATCCACCTTCCTGCTAAACTGTGGGACCTGAGCAACAAGAGCGTGTAATGCAGCAGGACAAGTTTTTGTAAGCGTACCTGGAGTTGAACCCTAATGAGTGACAAAATTTGCAAGGTTAAATTATATCCAAAATGCATACCTCTCTGCAACCAGTTGGTTACAGTGTTGTGGCTGAGAACCCACCCACTGTAACATTGGTAGCTTGAAGGAAACTGGAAAACACTCACCAGTCTCAACTGAACTTGGGCTTTGGTCGCATTGGCAATTTGGCTGAAATAAAACAATTCTCATGTGTTGGAATATTTGAGTATTTAAACCTTCTCCTTGTTATTACATACTGGGTACAGATTTGGTTCATAGTCCACATGAGGTTGTCCAGAGTTTGTGAATTAACGCAGTGGTATAATTTAGGTGGGCACAACTTTTTGAAATATTATCTGGCATGGATTGCAGGGTTCCTCTATGTTTGTGGGAAGGGGAGAAGATTCTAGGCAGCTCCCCCCCACATGGAAGTATAATCTAAAAGCGAAAGCCAACTACATATACCATAACTTGTCTTTTGTGGTGTCTTTGTTATTAGCATAGCCAAAGACCACAGACATTTTCTTCAGCATTTAACGCTCAAGATGAAAACATTAATTTTCTTTTTCCTCCATTTCTGCGGCTTGTTATCACTTAGTTGAGGATTCGTCATGGCTTTAGTTTAGTTCAAAAAAAGTCAAAAGCAAACTGTTTTAGATGGTGATTGCATCTATAATGCGAAACAATTAAATTTACTTTTGAGACAATAGAGCACACAAATTAACATGAGGTAGTTATTTTAAATGTATAATATGTGGTTTGGGGATTAATATTCTTAATCTCTTTGAAGAAATTAATTAAAAGAGGTTCATAAGTTTTAATAAGCTCAATACTAACATCTATTCAAGTGTAATTATTATGCGAATTACATTAGAGTCATGAAAAGTTCACTTTAATGATGTGTTCTACTGAAAAGCTGTTTCATTGTCTTTAGTAAGGGTGTTTCTAGAAATCGCAGATGTGATTTGTCCTGAAGTGTTCTGTCAAGCTGTTCAGAATCCTACAATTAGATATAAACATCTATTTCATATTCTGGATGACTACTGCCTACAATTAAAAAAAACAAACCCAAACCACCAACCAACAAAACAACAAAAAAAACCCCAAAGAAAACCCAAAAACCCAAACCAAAACCAACCCTGTATGAAACTGCCCACTGCATCTTTTAATCTCTCGTATTCCTCTGCCCGTTTTGTTTTTGTTAATTAAATGAGAGGAGGACAGCTTTACAGCATAAAGATGGGCCAGAGAGAGCGTGTTTGGGGGTGGATGAGACAAGGCAGCGTGGCATGCAGGCACTGGATCAAAAGTCTTGGAAAATGTTTGGCGCTCTGCTTTCCCGGAGATTGCTGTAGCTTAAGTGACTTTGCTGCTCTCGACTGCTGTTGTATGCTGTAGGGAGAAAAGTTGTCTGTAAATTACTTAAAATTTTAAGTTCTTTCAAGTACTAGGCTGGGTACTAACCCATAAATGTGTTTCTTTCTGTCAAGATTTACTTGTTTTCTATTGTTCCAGCTTTGTCTCCAAAAACAAAGAGGCCTCCAGAGAGGCCTCTTTCTTCTGTCTGAAATGATGATGAGACTTTTAGGTTTTTAAACTATGGCAGCAACTGGCAGTATTTTGAGAAAGGTGTCGCTAAGTGCATATGATAAAATCGAGGAGGGCAAAGACTGGAAGGGAGACCGTGTAACAAAACTCTTGGTTCATTTTAGAACAGTGGTTGGTTTGTTTGTTTGAAAAGCTGTAAAGCTGGAATATGCACATTCTTACTACAAAATATTGTTGACCTGAAAGGGCTCTAAACTCAGCCCCTGAGACCTTCTCCCTCAGTCCTTTTGAAGTTCTTAGCAAAATTGCCTCGATTACAAAAAAAGTGCTGCAGGGGAGGCGAATCTTTATTTTCAAAGATACTATTTTGTATGTATTTTTCTTTAGAGTATTGTTGTTTTAACATCATGATTGAAAGGGTAAAATTCTCTGTCAGCAGCTCCCAAGTCCAGGCTTCTGTGACAATGCTGACTCAACAATAATCGACTCCATACCACACATGTGCTCTTTGGCCTCTGTAACTTTATTCATACTCNTTTTTTTTTTCCCCCTTAAGAAAACCTATATAAATGCCAATTTTTTCTGTCCTTACAGATACTAACATTTGAGACCAAGAATCCGACGGAGCTGGCTGAACGCTTACGATCTGTGTGTGGAAACCAGAGCAATGCTTACGCTCGACTGCTGGAGTACCGACTAAATGCTTTGCGTGGACTCTGGAATGCCCAGCGCCAGCTAGCCTTGGAGGAGCAGCATGACCGCGAGAGCTCGGGGGATGAGGAAGCGCTGGCCTTGCTCAAGCGTCAAGGCTTGTTACAGCAGCCTGAACAGGCACCGTTTACTTCACGAATGGGGCTTCTATTGGTCTTTCCCCTCATTCAGTCTCAAAGTAGAACAGACCCTTCTCTCTGTAACATAACTGCTGAGGTGCTATTGAATTGCCTTCGAGACTGCCAGCCTTTGAGTTTGACTAAGGAACCAGCTGACTGTCTCAATGGGATAGAGTCTTTACTCTGCTCCTGGCTGGAAGACACTTCTGCTTCAGGCCAACAGATTCCATATAAGCAAAAAGAAAATGCTGCTGCCGCCCTAGTTGCCTTGGCTTGTGCAAGGTAAGGAAATTGTACTGAAATGACATGTGGCTGGTATCGGTTGTAAGGGTTTATATTTAAACATAATCAAAAATTAGGTGACCACGCTGTTGCTACTAATTTTTGGTTTACGTTAGTCTTTTTCTTTCTTATATTTAAGTATTGGTTTGGAAAGGGTGAAACTGATAAGCTAAGCATTTATTTTTTGCATGTGTTCAGCATATGTAAAACCAGAAGGATCTAGGTTAGAAATGCGTCTTGTGCATATTGCTGCTTCTACTGCAGTGATCTGTTCTAGGAATGGTTCCAAATGATTTTATCATGGCCGAAAGTTGTCTCATTTTTTCCCTTTGTCCTGCCCCTTTAATCCTGTAGCTTATAAATCTTCATTTGGCTGTGGAAGGCATTACTGCCAAGTTTCAGGGCAATTTATTTCAGATTTCAGTGTTGCCTGTGAAACATCTGGAGGCATTTTTTCATTTCATTGCCAGTGAAGAGGTCAACCAGTATAGGCTGAACTGTCCCATGCCCTGTGTGGGTTTAGCACAGCATCAGGTGATTGAGGATGAAACGGCCATAATAGCTTTTAATAAAAACTTACTCTATTTAGGGAATGGGGCTTGGGGAGGGGAGGAGGAAGGAGTATACAAAACTCAGCTTCTGCAAAGCCATATGAACGTGGGTCTAAAGTCACTAGTTGCCTTTTGAAAATCTTGGCTTTAATGTTTCTAAGATTTCTGTCTTGTCTGTCAAGTTTAACTCTGATTTAAGATGTTGAAGTTCTTGGGAGGTGTAATGATTTGCTTTAGAAAAAGCCTTATTCAAATGAAAAACACTTAATTTCTAGTGTACTTGTTCTAATGAAGTCAATGAGAAATCTCCTGTATGTGGCAAACTCTTTTGCACTGACAACTGCCTTATGTAAAAGGCAAGGTACTTGAACATAGCTTAGATAAATTGGATTTGATAAACACTATCTCATTTCTTTTTTTCCAGATGTCAATTTTCAGGAAGTATGGGATGCTCTTTTGCAGCTGAATTTGTAAAAGAGCTAAATTTCAAATACAGCTTTTGAAATGAAGGTTGATCTTATATTTTCTTTGCAAATCTGTCTTGCATTGCTTACAGAGTTGCAATACCCTGACATGCTTTGTTCACCTATGAAAGCCTTGCATTTTTCCTTAAAATATGTAAGTCAAGCGTTGGGTACCATTATGAAGAAAAAGCCTTCAAAATGAGACTATTATTGAGATTCCTAGTTGCAATCTTGGGTGCTTCATATTACTAAGAATAAAACAACAGGGTAAATATTGCTTTAAATAATGAATTGAGGTGCTTTGAAGTATTCCGTGTCGATTTTTCTCCAAGCTGAGGTTTATCGGTGAAAGCATACAGCTGAAAATGATGGGGAAAACCAGGGTTTGGGGCGTGGAGGAGGAGATGCTGTTAGAAAGTTAAGAAGCTAAGCCTGGCCATGTGTGACAAAAGGCTATATTCAGTAGAGTGTATGGAAAGGATCTCTTCAATTGATCAGCCGTGCTTCTGAAGAAATCAATTCATAACTAACTATTACTGCGTCTAAGATGCAGTCAAGATCCTCGTATTTAACTAGGCTACTATGCCTGGAAACAAAGCCACCATGTCTTTCAGAAAATTATTTCTTCCTAATACCCTGACCTTTAAAACAGAAACTGCAAAATACATTTTTTTTTTTTTTTTTTAGACCTCTATATCTCTTTATTTCTACAAGAAACAAGTGTTTTCCACTATGTTAATATACAGATTTCATAGATTCTCCAAAAAAAAGTATTCAGCTTATGAATGAGCAAGTATTATAATTAGAGTTACAAACTCCATATGTTTGTAAATACCACAATAAAATTTTAAAGCCATTTTAAACACTTTTCAGGCAAGATTAGAAATGACTTCTACTTCAGTTTAATTTTGTTTTCAGAAGTATCTAGTCCTTATATACATTTAATATCATCGCTTCAGAAAGGCAAAAGCTTCCAAATTTGTGTTTGGAAGCAAAAGTAATCAGGCTCTTGATAATAAATTAATTAGTTTGGTCTTTTCTATTTTAGTCAAGAAAGCCATCTCTAGCTATGTCTGCAGCAGTTCTTACTAATACTTTGGCTCAGCCCCAGGAAGACCTGCAGATTGTATTTGAAGATCTGAATATAATTAATCAGCTACAAGAAATATTGAAAGTAGCTATCTGTAATAGATGTGAGCTTGAGGTATCTTATCATATGCCTAGATTGCCTTTACTGTACATGTTATTTATGACACAGCCTACAGTTGCTGATTTCCCTACCTGCATGGTTCTTCATCCTCTTCCAAAAAGATAGCGTGATTTAGACCGGCAGTTTGCCAGCATTCTTCCTTTATGTTACTCTCTCTTCCTCTTTTCACTTCCTCCACAAAAGAATGAAAATCGTCCAGAAAAGAAATGCAAATTAGAAAGAAGCTTGATGACATATCTTGGGTAGTCTCTCTTTATGGTACTGGATATTCTATTCTACATAGCTGCTGTTTTCTGTGTGCATTCAGTCTTGGTTCAATAGACATCTTTAATTCGTGTTTTTCTTATCCTTTCAGAGGGTCGCTGAAAACCTTTGTTCATACAGTGCATCTATTACAGAAACAGACTGATCTAGGATCCTTGCCTGTGGCTGATGTATTATACAGGTTTGTAGAGACTTTTCTTGTTGTAGCACTTTCATATCAGGTCTGAAAATGCATAAGTTCATGTGTAGATAAATGTCTTTAAATGTGATTAAAAGGTTTTAGGGCTATTGAAAGCTCTGGAAAGATTGAAATTTTGTCAATTGCAGAAGGAGGAGATTAGAAAGTTAAATCTAAAGGGATCTACTAATTATTTTGGGGTTTTTTTAATATTGGTGATTCTTTTAAGTGGCTTATGACCTCTGACAGAATAATTACTTGAAATATGTCTTCATCTTAACTTTTGATTTAGTGTCTTATTTTATTTTATTTTCAAAGGTTGTTGCTTTTGGAGGGAGGACCTGGATCACCCTCTTGTTTGCTCGGAGGAAAGCACATAGTGTCTTGGGGCTTTGAAGACATGTTACCTGCACCTGATGCTAACAGCAGTTCCAGCAGTGAAAATAAAGGTGAATTATTTCATGGCTGTCCATGCTAGCAGGGGAGGAGAACATGCTTTTTGTGGTGATAATTATTTAAAAAATAATGTAAAGCTTTAGAGTTGGAAAAGATTTCTCCTTTTCTATTGGAAGTAATGTAAAAGCAAGTTCAGTACTTATCAAATAACTGAAAGGGTTTAGAAGAACCATCTGGAGACAGAGCTGGGCATCACAGGAGCGTCTTGAAGCCTGATATCTAATGAGAGGGAGAAGGCAACAACTGTCTGGGCACTTTGTTGTCTTACTCTGTACATTCAAAGCTGAAGTTTTGAAACCACGGATCTAATTTACAGGACTACTATGGTGTTTTTATTGTTTCACTTGTCATACCTATTCTCATTAAGCTAATCTGACGAGATATGTACATGATTTGTTTGCTTTTTTAAAGTTGATTTGGGGATCAGATAGAAAAAAGTATTCTGTTTTACATTAAAATTAAGAAGGTAAATCTGAAGTCTGGTGTGTTAATGATAGTATGGGATATAATTTTTTTTTAAAATGCGAGATAATGGAGTACAGAAAAGTATGATTTTTTTTATTTTTTTTATTTTTTTTCCTGCTTGCTGAAGACCAGATGATAATTTAAATCGCCTAGTAATCAGGCTGGAGGAAATCATCAAAAGCAGTAGATACAGGGACCCTCCCTGACTTCAGTGGGGAATTTGCAGAGAGGTCAAACTAAGTTTGGATGTTATCCACTTGTTAGTCTTTCAGTAAGCGTAATGGTTTTTTTGTCCTGTGCAGTATCACTGTATTCAGTAACTCTCACTGGCAGAGCATGTTTATTTTTAGAAGTACAAGTTCATTGCTTTTTTTTTTTTTTTTTTTGCTTTTTTCTCTTTTCCTATTCTGCTTTTGTTTCTGTCCAATCTGGTTTGTATGGGGGTTTTCTTTATGCTATCTCTTGTATTTTTTTCCCCCCTGAATTAATTGTCAATTTTTATTGCTTTTGTTTGCTTACTATTTTTGTACTAAACGAGTTCACATTGCTTTAGAAATATTAGTTCAAGCTTTGATGACATCTCATTAAGTTTAATGCAAGCTATAGGAATTTACAAATCTGAGTTGTCATTTTAGGCTATCTGCAAGTTTAATGAAGATGTCTATATTTTGAAGAGGTTTTCTTGCTATGAGAGTGACTAGATCCTTTTCCTTTCCCCAGCTGACTGTTCAGATTCTGTGAACTTAAATAGGTTGGCTGGACTGATTTATTGATGTCCCTGTTACAAGGCTTTGGCTTGTGTGTCCCATCTTGATTGTTAATAATTACTACTTTGTGAGTGCCAAAGCTATGTTTGAAATATATTTTTGTCTTCATTTAACAGTGTTCAGAGGTAGAAGGGTCTGCTTTACTAGCTTTAGGAGAAGCACAGAGTTGTACCAGAAATTAGATCAAGGCTCAATATTAGATTATTCCTTCCTCACAAATGCTCCGTTATACCAACGGTCCTGAGCAGAAAGGCTTGCATAGTCATAAGCCTGGCTTGTTTTTTTATCTTGCTGCCAGTTCTGAGTTCTGAACGACATTACCTGTTGCAAAAGCAGAAGAGAACGGTCTTCTGCTCCTTTGCGTCATTCTGAAGGTATTTAATAGCAAATACTCCAGTTGTTTTATATTGAAGTAAAGGAATTTTCCACTTGAAATAAGTTTGGTTGAATAGTTCTGTGTTCCTAAGTATGGTTAGGTATGCTAGTCTAGTTCCTACTGTGTCTGTAGTTTTGAATAGTGTGCAGGAAAAAGCCAGTTCAAATGTACTGAGTTTTTTACAGCAGCTTGGGCTGTAATACCCAAAGACAGGTCTTTAGCACTGAAATGAGAACTATTAAAAATGGATGATGTATATTTGAGTTGTGAAAAAAAAGCACTAATGTCATTTATTGTCTCAAAAGAGAAGCAGAGTGACTGGCACCTAATCGTTGTAAGTTTATTTGGCAATAGCAGGAGATTTATATAGCCCTAGTATTTGTGTGAGTGAGGCATAATCTGGGCACCTCCGTAAGGCTTGAAAGAAATGTAAAGAAACTACTGTAAAAAGAATGGACTTTGGCTATGTTACAGTAGGAAATTCAGTATTAAAAAAAATGGTTCTGACCCATCGGTAATGACCTGTCATGAGCATCTGTTGGTTTTCAGTTGCTGTGGTAGCTACCCAGCAGTGTAACGACCATGGAGAATCTCCAGGTTCGTATGTTACAGAGGAGGTCCCTGCTCTGTTCTTTCTTCCCAACTCAGATGCAGACTTAGGGCGCTGTCTTGCAGCAGATGGGCTCTATCTTTATACAACTAATTCAGTGGGCAGAGGAATAAGCAAATTAGGATCTGGATTACATGGTACTTTGCGGTAAGTGAGAGTTGAATATTTGCTATTTTGCAGACCTGTTTAAAAAAAGTAAAGTTATTGTTTTGGTGAACCTCTCTTAGATGTTAGGTGTAACAAGACTAGAGTATATTGTATTATGCATTTTCATTAAATGCTATTTTAATATTTTTGATTTTCTTATCTGAAATTCTTCTTGAGTATGTTATCTCTAGAATTGTAAAATAATTTTGGTTGAAAGGGACCTCTGTGGGCCACCTAGTCCAGCCTCCTGCAAAGAGGTATACTAGCAGAATGGCTAATATTTCAGATTTTTTTTTTTTTTTTTTAAGTATAGCATGTTGTTTTATTCTTTGCTGAGAGGCATATACTATAGACTAGTTTTGTGACTGTTTTATTTATAGTTGTACAAGTGCTGAATTTATAAGTATTTTTATTCTAATGATGTCATTCATTATAAAAATAATTACTGCAGATACGACTTGCTGTACCTTCTTACTTCTTTATTGCTTGGAAGCCATGAGGCTCCTTATGCTTTAAGCCTTTTATAACAGACATTGCTGCCTTTTGCTGACTTGAAGTTAAGTTCAGTCAAGGTTCAAGAATGTGATTGCGAGCTGTTCTTAGAAAAACAACAAAAAAGTAGCACAGAGTTTTAAAGACTTTAATATACTGCTTTTTTTGGCAGAGGTTTTGTGTACTGCCGTAATGAGGAGCTGGAGGCTGGGTGGGTTGCTTTTGGCAACGGCAAACTTCTTCATCGGCCCGTCTCTTTCGATAATAAGCCTCACTCCCTTTTCCAAGTTGTGGATCAGCATACCCTTCAGGTAAAAGGAACAGCTAGGATGCTCACTGCAGAGTTATAGTAGAGTAAGAAAACGTTCTTAATTAATCACAATCATTTCTATCTTTAATTAGTTTTGTCCTTGAAGTTTCTTCTTACTTTGTGAAACTGCCTTTTTATAAACCCTTGTTGAAAACATTGCATGATAGAATTTGTAAGTTATGGAAACAGAGTAGTATCTGTAACATCTGTTAGTGTGTGTGTGTACATTTATATGCGTGTATATGTATGTGTGTATATACACATATCTGTATATGCATAGATAGACTTACCCGTTCTGTGTTCTGATAGTATTGTAAGAGCTAGACTATAGTATGGTCACATTATAAAACAATCAAACAATAGCAAAATGGACTTTGACTGAAACTGAAAACATAATCTTCCTGAACAGCTCGTTATTCTACTGGAAGAAAATTCAGGTATTGTTTCTGGTCTAATTGTGTTTTGTAGATAAACAACTGTCATCCTTAGTAAAAATGAATAGTTTGTTTACTTTAGGTTTTTTCCTGCCATCATTTTAAGGATGGATGTGCACCTTTATGTCCGGTGTGTTTCCTGAAACTGAGACTATCTGGATTGCCCCTTTCTTCTAAAGTTTCAAGTAATATTTCAGAGAAGATACAGAAAGTAGATAACTCTTCAGCATGTATATTTTCCTTATGGTACTGTGGGTATGCTCTCAATCATTAGACAGGAGATGATCCTTTTATTTTTAGATATGTTAACTGTCTAGATATATAAGCTGTTTTGTGTGCAGTAGATCCATTTGGCAAACATAGAATAGCTCTTTGTAACAAATAAATGTAATAGTACTATTATGTCCAATAATAAGCCTCTTACGGACTAACTGCACTTAATCTTTATTTATTTATTTTTAAAGTACATGGTAATACTCATAAGAACAGACTTTACAATAAGAACTGTTAAGATGCTCTCCTTCTCATAGGTATGTCAGATAATCCCAATGCCAGTAAATCACTTCCCAGTCGGCAGTACTATGACTACCGTGCATCTTTCTTCAGATGGTACATATTTCTACTGGATTTGGTCTCCTGCAAGCCTCAATGAAAAAACACCAAAAGGCCACTCTGTCTTTATGGATATTTTCGAACTTATAGTAAGCAAACCATGTGTTTTCTATGACTCTGGAATTGGTAGCATGACAACTGTTTAATTAAATATCAGCATTTTCAAATCAACGTATTAGGTTTGAATATTGATATGTGTTATCTGAATAGCTGTTTGTAATGTGCTTACAAAATAACTTTTAACAGAACAGAAGATGTATTGTTCAATTCTGTCTTCAGAGGACCTATGACTATCATAGTCTAGCAGTATGAATTGTCTTGTAACATAAAATGTATTTTATTATAACTAGCAATTAAGTTTTATGCTGTGACAGTAATTCAGGGTATTAGGATTTAAAGCATTGTTTACTGTGGATGTGCTTCATTGTGTTAAAAACCAATCAAGTCCCACAAGTTACAAATACAATTGTTTTATCTACGCTGCGTTTTATAACCTAATATGTTTTTATGTTGCATGACAACATGGTTTTTAGTGTAAAACCCAATGCATTTCAAAATATTAACTCTAGAGAAACTTATCAGCAGCTCGAACTCTTTTCTCTCAGTATGTGAGATATGCGTGTGTTTATATGTGTATATGTATGTATGTGTGCATGCGTATATTTTAATTCGACAATGAAGCATCTCAGTCTAAAAATTTATTCATTTATATAGCAGAGCTTACATCAATTCATAGACCTCTAGTATTGATAATTGAAATTGTATGAGGATTTAGCCTTGATGGAGTACTTTAGGCACGATGTCTGTATATCTGCTCAGCGGTTGCTGTACTTAATGGGATAATGGGGCTAGAATTCACAGGTGATAGTAGCACAGTTTATAGAAAATACCTAACGCTCTAAATCAAATCCTATCTTCGTTAAGAGATGCGTTCTTTAATAAAACATCCCCTGAAGTTTGTATCCCTACCTGATATATTGTGGTGTTCAGTTAAGGTAATCTGTCTCCTATGGATTTCAGTATCTAAAAGTATTTTTTTTCTCTGTTTTAATAGATAGAAAATGGCGTATGTATAGCAAATCCTCTACAGGAACGAATTATATTAATGAGAAAAGAGGGTGAATCTGCCAAGAGTATAAATGAGATGCTTCTGAGTAGGCTGTCTAGGTATAGAGCCTCCCCATCAGCAACACTGGCTGCTCTCACTGGCTCTACCATCTCCA
The DNA here is from genome assembly GCA_013400195.1 of Aramus guarauna. Classification (NCBI taxonomy): domain Eukaryota; kingdom Metazoa; phylum Chordata; class Aves; order Gruiformes; family Aramidae; genus Aramus; species Aramus guarauna. The sequence continues at coordinate 1,313,507 of VXBL01006907.1, read as the reverse complement.
ATACACTGAAAGAGGACCAAGCAGGTCAGAAGAGGTTTTACTGACTCTCAGTAATTTTTTCATGGTTCTTGTAACTACTAACTTCTTAGGACATGTAAAAAAAGTATGCGGGTTTTGGGTTTTTTCCTCCCCAAAATAAGTGTCTGAAAAATATAAGCAATATTTGCTTAATGCTTGAATTACAAGTTTCTTTGCTAGATAAGGCATTGATTGTGAGAAAAGTTTAAGAATGAAACCCAGGAAGAATACCTGTAGCACCCTTTTTTCCCCATTTATTCAATTATAGGACTGGTTTATGCCACATTTGATCAAACTGATAATTGCATTTCTCTACTGGCAGTTCAACTGGGCTTCTAATCGTTATGTAAAAATAGTCTGCAGTTTAGAAAATGAAACTCTTTTTACAAGCAAGTTGAATATTATCAATTGGAGGTAATTTTGCTTTTTTGAGGTAATTTGCAAAATGTTTGGATATTCTTTTATAAGCTTGCTGAAACTACCCGAGTTAATTAGGGAATCCTGAATGAACAGCATTGATGGCTTTCAGGGTGATCTGGAGCTTTGTAAGATTGGACTTAAGATTTTATTCAGTTTATCCTGAATTACTTCTTGTCTTCCTTCACACATATGTGAGTTTTCTTTCTGCAGGTTTAAACAATTAAAGGTATTTCCATAAAAATAAATTATACAGGAAATAGATGTGTTTACAGGGAAATTGGCAGAGTTAGCTTGAAGAGCTATTTTAAAGGCTGTGTTTTGCCAGTCAACAACTAGAGTGCTACAGAAGCAGAAGTGGTTATTCTTGGATAATTCTTTAGTCACTGCTCAGAAAAGTGTTGATCAGCAGTGGCAGGAGCTAGATCATGATGACTGTATACATTTCATGTTGAGCAGGAGAACTTAAAATAGTAAATGCGTAGTGAATCTCAAATGATTTCTCTATGTTAAAAGATTATTTCACTCTAACATACAGCTTTCGATATGTTTATCACCATAAAATTGTTAAACCAGCTTTGTTTATACTTACATTTTAGGCTCCAAATTTCCCTGGTTTAGAAATGAGAGATTGCTGTATTTATTTATTTATTTTTAAGTTGTTCTCTTTAGTTAAATAACCTGTGAAGCTGTTTGTATCCTTCTGGATATTGATGCTGGATGTGTGGGATTGAGGCCACTCCTATACACAACTTCTTAAAGCAACTTCTAAATGCTGCAAGATGTAGCTTAAATGAATTCCCAAAGAGATTTATTTGAAGCCTTAAATAGAAATCTGCCTTATTTGTTGTCTGTTATTATGAGGATTTAATGTTATGAAGAAACATGTGTTTGTGTTACATTTTTCGGTTTAATATTTCAGCTGCAAACACTAGCTGTGGGCTGCCACTGAAGATGTTAAGGAAGACTCCAATATACACGTGTGGAACGTACTTGGTGATGTTGGTCCCACCCCCGGGTGGATCAGGCAGTTCTGCAACACGCTCACTCTTTGGAGGAACAAGTGCTTTGTCGTCTTTGAAAAGTAAGCCAGATAGATTTGTGGCAGATTTTAAGTCCTTCGTTTTCTGAAATACAATAAACTTCTCAGAAATTTATTGGAGACTTTTTTCCATGTAGTTCTTGCTTCGAGCTTGGTGTTCAATATTTCGGATGGGCAGTTCACAAGCCGAGCAGATCTCATTGATGCTGCGGGAAGTTCACTTGGACGTGGTGCTCTAGTTCCAGGACTTGGTAAGAAGTAGATTTGTTTTCTGGGAATATTTCAAAACTAGACATATCCAACCCTTCAGTTCTAAATCTAACTGGATTTCAATTTGCAGTTGGAGGGGTTTCATGTCTATGGTGAAATTGTGTAAATTTAACAATTTTAGGAAGTTCTGAAAGCAAGACAAGTATCTTGCTTTTGCAGTTTCAGCTGCACACAAGCTCAAGAAAAATCTTTTCTGTAGCAGAAAACAATCTTGAAAGAAGTCTGGTTTTTTTCTTTTTCTTTTTTTATACCCTACTTATGCTGTAAGGTGCGACAGAGTTCTTCTTTTTAAATATAGAATTCAGATACTACATAAATGCATCTTAGCTGGAAAGACGTTGTAGGTATTTCTCATTTCCCTATTGCGTTATGACTGAAACTTCATGAGTGTTTTCTTCAGGATGCGCTTTTTTTTTTTTTTTTAATTATTTTAACTGCTTAGTATAATAAAATAATCTTTTGAACAGTGTGTTTTCAAATGGAGTATTTACCTGAAATGGATGCTATTGTACATTTACTTAAAATATCAAAAGGGATGTATGTTCTTTTCATTCCTTTGTTAAGAAAGCTCCTTTTCGTGGTTTTCATTCCAATGCATTGTTACTAAATTGCTGTTACATGACAGAGAACTCTTAAAGCAAATAATTTTGCTTTGTATCTGCTATAAAAATACTTTGGTTTTCTAACAAACATTCTAAACTTTGACATGCAAAATATTTTCCTTTTCTTAGGTGCCTGTTATGATACCATGAATAACATGATATGGACATGCTCTAATGATTATATTGATCAGTGGTGTAATCCTGGGAACCAGGCATTCCATTGTGTCTGTCAGAGACTGGGAGTGAGTCATGTCATTACAGAGCCCAAAGGTGAGATAAACCACAGGGCATCGTGTTACACAAAGTGGAAGTGAAATGTGCGATTTTCATAGAATAAATATACAGAAACTACCTTCTGAAAGTTTCTGTTAAAAGCGGAGTTCATTTTTGTTTTAAGAAAGGAAAAAGCAAAAACCAAGATGTGTTTGGAGGTTTCCAGATTCTTGTTACCTTTAGTATGTTAAAAAAGTCTTGGTTTGTTTATCATGTGTGCGAGTGTCCTGAAGTTAGAGATGATGATATATTGCATCTTAGAAGCAAATGCTAACTCAATAATCTGTTTGCAGACACCATCTGAACTGCTTTTTTTCTTGTAGGGGATGCAACAACCACAAATGAGGTTATTAACCAGTTACTGCACCATGTTGGTGCCATGTGCATCCACCAACTCAACCTGCTTGCAGCCAGCAACAATCTTCCCATAACAAATTTTTTAGGCAAGCAACATCCAATCGAAGCACATCACCTCAGCAGTATTTGTGACATTATGGAGAAGGCGATGGTGAATGGAGATACGTGTATAATACGCTGCATCCTTGTTGTCTTTCAGGTACAAGAGCATCTTAAATGTACTTCACAATGAACAATTAAAAAAAAAAAAAAAAAAAAAAGTTGTCTGAGAATACAGGCACCCACTTCATTTTATTAGTTTTTGATTTTTCTCCATTGCGTTCAGTTTAACAAAGATTGACCTAGCAGTGGCTTTGTAGTATCTCACATGCCCATTGAAGAGTCCTAATTTAAATGTCACTGCCACATTTACAGATTAAAATAAAATCCCGAGAGGCTGCTTCCTTCTTTCTTTCTTCATTTCCCTTCTTTTTCCCCCAAGGGGATGGAAAAAGAGAAAGGGTTTCTCTTGGTGCTGAAGTACTAGCCCAAATTTTGGAAATCCAAAGTGAGGTTCTAACTCTGAGATTTCTAGTGATCTAGGCAAATAGTTTGAGAAACTGACTGCAGAAAATGAGTTAATGTGAACAATGTTTATGTTTTTAATATTGTTGTGTTTAATTTTTCTTAGGTGGTTTTTAAATTTTTCTTCAGCCCACAAACTGAAAGAAACAGAGAGATTGTTAGAAGGTCTGGCCTATTACTTTGGCAGTTACTGATGGCACCAAGGGACCAGATTTGCTCTGAAATTCAGAAGGAGGTTTGCCTAGCTATTAGGTAAATACCTGGTTTGTCCAATTAAACTTAACTTAGATTGTTTGGAAGTGTTGTAACAGATGAACATTCAAACAGTGTTCAGCTGTTTAATTTTAAATTAATATGATAAAATTTAGGTCAATATAGTATGATAAACTTATTATGATTTATATCTGTGGATGAAGGGAAATACAGTGTGTTTGGCTTGATGACAGTGAAATAACAGCTAGCGATTACTTTCCATGCTTCTTTTCATTTGTTGCTTTTCATTGGCTCTCTTTAGAGGTTTTTTAATGCTTAATATAACAGAGCTGCTAAATTGAAGCAGTTTTCTGCATTTCATTGATGGCTAGAATGACTTCCTCAGTTTATATAGTTTATCGGTGTTCTGGAATAGGCCAAGCTAATGTTCTCCACTGTTATACCAGTGTTTCAAGCAACAAGGTTGGATTTCTGCTAAACAAAAGGAATGTAAGGGGAAGCATAATGAATAATACTTGAGGAATTCCAGAAGATTTTAAGGCCCAGGAAAAAACACTGGCAGGGTAGTAAGACAGTGGAGAAAGTCAGGTGTATGTTTAGAAAACAGGAATCTATTTTGGTAGAAGTTTGGGCATCGTGTCTCTGGGCTGAGGCACCAGGTCATCAAACACTTAAACAGGATGGTTGCTTTAGCTCTACATCATATTAGCTACTGCATCTCTTGAACCTGATGCTGTGTAATTTCCTTTCTCTGGCTTGTCAAAATAACAGAATGACTAAGTACAAAGCAGCGAGCAAAAAGTGTGATTGTGTATCATGAAAACAAGATAATGAAAATCTCAAGGACAAGGAATGCTGTCTCAAACATCCTAAGTACAAATATAATCTGCTTTCAAGTGGGAAGTGCTCCAAAGGTTGAGAACAAAATCTTCTGAAGATCAACCTGCATTTTTTTGGTGTGAATCATGACATTCCAAATTTCAGTGGCTTTATGCAACTCTGTAAGTGAGCTGAAGAAGAATAGCATATCTTTAGTACGATTATCTAGCATTTTCGGGGTTTTGCTTTGACAGGGAAAAGTGTATCCTGTCAGCTGTATGGACAGCTGCTGCATTTTTCCCTTGTTTAACCCTGTATTCTCCAATGACTTGTGAAAACAATCAGAAGTGGGGATTAGGTAATATCTCCTTCCTCTTGTTTTTTCACTGGGGGATTCTGATCCCAATGAAAACCTCAAGCTTAGCTTGCAATGTATGATAACTTTTCCTGGTGTTTATATCACAAGTTGGTCAGCGTGAGCCAGAGGGAGGGAAGCTGCAATAATCTCTTCTCTCAGTGTGAAGCTGAAAAACATATCAGTTTTCTTTTCTATGAGAGTGCTATTTAAAAAGAAAAGGGAAAAAGGAAAGAAGAAAAAGTCTGCATAATAGTTCCAACACTTCAGACAGTCACGAGGTACTCCTTTTAAGTTATTGTGATCTTCTATCTTGATGTGGTAATTCATGTAGAAAGGACAAAGTTCATCACAAGTGAGAGGGAAAAAAAGTATTTATGCATAGCTGTGTTCTTTCTGAAATACTAGTTCTAGAATCTTCTGCATAGCCTAAACTAAGCCTTCTATAAGGAGCCAGTCTTTAACGTATAACACTGTAACAGTCGTGACTTCTTGATTACAATCTCTTGCATTTTCCATTGTTCTTATCACAGATAAGCCACAGCTCTTACCCCGTCGCCAGAGTTATTTGAGTCGTTCTCTAAGCCATCATCTGTTTTTTCTGACATCTGTCTGTGTCTTGAAAAAATTACTGTGCTGTCATATATACAAGTCATTAATGTGGAGTTTCTCAGAGGGGAAGCAAAGCGACCTAAACAATAAAATATAGCTGATTACAAGAGATTTCTGGAGAAAGCAGCTGTTTGTTTTATGACTAATATAAATGTTAAAATATGGGTGATGGCTTTCTACGTTGGAAGAAGCTATTACATGGTCATTCTAACTGTTATGTTGGATACTAAGCAGAGATTCTGTGACGCCATTTTTCACATGTCCATTGAAATTGTGTTGTTTGCTTTTAAATACGTTAAGTAATACATGATTTTATTTTTTTTCTTTAGCTCTGGTTTAAATATCCTGTATCCTGGAGAAGCAGAAATCAATAATTTATTGAAATTGGTCTTAACCGAAGGTGAGAATGTCTTATTGACATGTGAGAAAGTGTTTTTTCTAATTGAAAGCAAAAAGTGAAAATACTTCTAAACATCTGGAGGGAGAACAGTTCAGAATTCTGCTTTAAACCCATCCTATTCTAGGAAATTATGGAATGCTTTGAATTGTGAAGCTGCCTTCTGATTGACTATGTGGTCAAGCGTATGTTAGGTGTAGAAAAGGAAAATTTGTCTGAATCAGGCAACTGTTTGAAATCCAAAAGGATTAAAGTTCTCTTTTGTCACAATTAGTAATGTTTCTTGAGCAGGCTGTATTTTAGAACACCTAGTTAGCAGTTAGTGTTACCCATGGCGATTACACAGTAACCAGGGGTAATTTTAGTCCTTAGTGAAAGAGTATTAATCTACTTGCATTCACCATGAAATGGGAGTCTGGACTTAGAAGCAGCTGATGCACAGTAATTTGTTACTTCATAGGAACGTGATCGTGCATCAAAGTCTTTGGAATTTAAAACAGCACTGTGTGCAGAGTAAGTTTTAACTGTCTGTAATATTGACAGGGAATCGGGTTACGCTGTTAATATAGTAATTTCTGAGAAGTAGCATATATTAAGCAAGATATCTGAGGAAATAAAACTATATTAATGCTGTAAAATGCTGTTTTGCAAAAGTTTTTGCATTTCATTTTAGGAGAGAGAAATAGTGGTCTCTCTCAACTTCGCGACGTTATCCTGACTAATTTAGCTGAGCAGCTTCAGAGCAACAGATTTGGAAGTGAAGATGATGATCATTATAGGTAAAATGCCACAATATGCTCCCCTTCTCCCCCCATTTGTAATATATCTTTATGTTATTTGCTTTAGGTTAACTTGCATAAAATTTCTGCTGAAATTTCTTTGTCACTTACTAGCATTGTGACCTGAAATACTGTCTTTGTGTCCGTAGTGGGTAGGATTTCATTAGGACAAGGGAGAGAGAGAGATCTGATGTTTTAGGGAAAACATTAGTCTTCTGTGCGCAACTTAGTTTTGGATTCCCTGCTACCTACCGTTATCTGGTAAATGTGGATGATAAATCATAAGTATGATATTACGACGCTCTCCATATCACTGTATTAAGTGGCTTTTCAGCAGTAAAACTGTCAATCTCGAGTTCAAGTTGGGAGGAGTCTTTTTAGGAGTCATTCAAAGTCATGGATTTATATCAGCACAGTTCAGGAAACCCCTGGTAATCTGTTGCACTGATGTTAAACATTTCAGGCTTGGTTTCCTTTGTGTCTGAATCTCTGAAGTTGAACAGACATTTGTTTTGGTTTCACATAATTTGTGATATGATTTGGAGACTTTTGAGATGAGCAATACAAAATACACCATAATTAGATTATTAACACTTTACATCTTTCTTGCATTTTTTGAAGACTGAATGATGAGCTGTTGCACTACATTCTCAAGATTGTTGTCCGAGAATCTTGTGTCTTAATCACCAAGTGCCAAACTGTATCTAAAGATGATTTTCAAAGACTTCTTTCAACTGTGCCTGTAAGTAAAATGTATTTTGATAAAAGTATATTTGCCTTTGGCTTCTTTTCCTCCTTAAATACATCATCTTCACTGTATATATAGAGGTGAAACTTTTATAGTCGTGTGCCTTAACAAATACAGGAAAAGAATGTCTTTTGTTTATACTGTGTGGAGAAGGAAGAAACAATTTCTTACAGCAAAGTAAATCGTACAGTAATGCTAAAACAGGTTTATATGGATATATTTTTCCAATTGCTCTGGTAGCTCTTTCAATTTAATAGAAGTTTTTGTATCTCAATCTTCAAAGCATTACAACAATTTAAAAAACAAACTCTCTCTAGAGTTGTGTGTAATGATTCATGCAAACAGGAAGGTTTATCATTTACAGACAAAAATGACTGAAAGTTAACAGTATTTAATGATAAAAGTCCGTATGCGTAGATGTTTTCAGCAGAGTCAGCTCCCTGATCTGGCTGATGGCAAAGGCAGGGGAGCTTGCATGTGAACGCTGGGGAGGGGATGGGAAGTCATGGCCTGTGCTACAGGGGGACAGGAAAGGAGAAGTAGCATGGAACCATCACCTTCAGGAATGTGAATTAAATTTAGCTCTATGGTGGCATTATCTTTTCAGAATTAATTAATGTTATGGTACTTGAATATTACTATAATGTTACATACTTGAATAAAATGGTACTGCTTCTGTATGTTTCTTTTCTTAGATATGAATTAACAAGCTTGTGCTAAATCAGCAAAACCCCCTTCTGTTCAAGGGAAATTATTTTTTGCTTTTGTTCATCCTCTCCCTCTACTTTTTTCCTCTATTTCAAAGTACAGGGATTGCCTGAATCAAGCTTGCTTAAAGGGTCTAGATAATGTAAAGTGTACTTATTTATGTTAAAGGCTGCATCTTCATGTTTGCGGTATCTGATGGCTGTACAGAACCACCTCCTCAGTAACACTATTTTGATTAAACCTGATGAAAATGATGACAGTGACAGCTCCTTGCAGGGAGAGACATTGAAGGTACAGGTAAACACCAAGTTTTATTCTAGTATGGCTCTCTACAGTCAGTGTTCCCATGATACCTCTTGTTTCTGCAATGCATTCTACTTGCGCTGCTTTGTTGGTTCTTTTCCTCTTGATATAGTTAAATTACTGTAGACAGTTTTTTCCTGTTCTCCAGCTAAAGTCTGCAATTGTTCTGTGTTCTGTATTCCAGCTTGGGTCCTATATTGTCAGTGAGAGCAGACACTTCCCTTCCTAAACATATGTATAATGAAGTTTCAAATGTATTTTAATTAGTATGTGCTAGTAAGAAAATTTATGTGCCAGGAGTCCTTTCTGGACACGTTACCCCCTCCCGCTTTCTCTTCTCCAAACCAAAAAAAAATTTTTTTTCAGATTTAAATTGGAAGGGTTTTTCTCATTTGCCTTATCTGGCTTCTGCTTTTTTGCAGTTTTAACTTACAAAGCTTATGTAGAACCACCTACATCTGTTGTCTGAAATAGCGTGAATAATGTTTGTGGCAAGGAAACTGTTAGAGGACAAGGTTCACGGACAGCGGTTGTTTTGTTGGTATAAGGTTTATTAAAATGGTGTCATTTCATATTACTGCTGGAATAGTCTCGAATGAACCCGTAGCAGCCAGGTTTGTCCTAGCATGCAGGCTGTCTTGTCGTGGTAGTTCTTGTAACAGCAACAATTCTTCTATAGTGGTATTGATTTCTGAATTTCTGGTATTGTTTGTTAAGCTGGTTTTGTCTGCTGCTCTTTGAGACTTTGTGTGCTTGTAATCTGCTGCTGTTGAAAATTATTTGTTCAGGCTCATTGAGTAAATGCTAAATACCATAGTACTTTTCTTGTCTCACTATTCACCCATGTTTTCATTGTTCAGTTTCTCTCTCTACAGTGATCCTCATACCTGCTAGGACATTCTGTCACCAATGCTGTACCTTGGCTGGCTAACAGCTCGCTCTCCTGTGCTGGACTTGGGGATTCCTTCCCTTTAGAAACTGGATGTGCATCCTGTAAAATATGCACCTAGTTTCTCCCAGCACTTTGGGGCTTAGCATTAATCAAATTTAAGTCTTGGATGAATCTACTGCTGCAGGCCTGCCAGGTCACATTATCATTATTTTAATTTGGAAATCCATCATTTTGTTCTGTTGTCCTTTTTTTGTATTCTCTAAGAATTTACGTATCCTATAACTCCTTTTGTACCCAGGAGCTAAAGACCAGCATTTTGTCTCTTGCCACGCAAATTCTGACAGGATGCGATGAAGTCTTAGAAATGCTGCAACAAGTCACTACAGCACTAATAAACAGTGACATTTCTGATAGAGAGCAAAGGTAAGACAAGGATGAGTCTGCTGACTTGAAAACAGTAAACTGTTGCTTTTTTGTGGCTTATTGCACAAGCACAGTTAGCATTGCTTATTCTTTATAACTCCATACTGGAGCTTTGAATGTATAGGAACTGTTCCTTACTATAGCATTTGCTTAGCACTTATTTCTGAAGAATTTAGAATCAGACTCTCCATGTCAGTACTACTAGCTTGACAGTCTATAGAAACTTCAAATGGGTAAAGTTTTAGTCAGTTACAGTGGGATTTGTGAGCAGGGTGACTGAAAACAAACTGTAGTTACTCATTTGGGAATATTCTTGTAAGCTAGGGCAATTTTTTTTTAAATTTTAAATTCCTGACTATTACATCTCTAGAATCTGGACTAGGTATTTTATCCATGACAAGTCTTGAATGTTGTTATGATATCCTGCATGTTTCATCAGATAGGGTCACCCCACCCTTCCTTGTCTCCCCTCCACTTAAAAATATAAGTTGGGAACGTGATGTAAACAAAAGCTACGAACCTTTTCTCTCATTAAACAAACACCTCCCTCTCCCTGTTGCATTTCAGGTTTCAGTTTCTGTGCTTTTCTGTGCCTGCAACATTAGTTTTGTTTATTGACAGTGCGCAATTCCTTTGAGATATTTTTCAGATGGGTTTCATGCTCAAATATATTTTTGTAGATACAGATTCTTTTAAAGTACTTTGAGCTATATGTGCTAGGAGCCTGGTATACATACTGAACAAATACATTTGTGTTTGATGTGAACTTTCTTCCCATGCCCATGAGAGCTTGTTGTTTTCTAAGTAATTATTAATTTCTTGATTTACTCTCTATCATTGGTTATTAAGAATTGACAGCAAAGACTAAGATGCTAACACTTTGGAGAAATTGTAATGTTTTCAAGATACTAAGTTTTGGGGTTTTTTTTAAATATAATGCCAATGTTCTCTGAATTTTAAATTGCCTACTTAGGCAGTCTGTTACAGGATTAAACAGATGACTGAAAATAGTAGTGATACTCTATGAAAATAGTTGTTACTATGTAAACCTTGACTCTCCTTACAGATTAAAAGGCCTGGAGCAAATTACGAAGGCTACTATGCTTGGTCATCTGCTTCCCGTCCTACTGACATCCCTGATGCATCCAAATTTGCAAACTCTAACTATGGCTGATGCCTTGATGCCTCAGCTGGTGCAGCTGGTTCTTTACACAAGTCAGGTATGGCCTTTGTGTCAGCAGTTGTCTACAAAGGGAAAAAGATGTGGCACACATGTTCTAAAATGCTGTAGATCTAGGCCAACTTTCTGTAGTAAGTGATCCAGAGATCATAGTTTAAGAATTGCTTGACAGCTACAAAAGCTGATAACACTAAATTTGACTTGGTACAGCAGCCACTAAATAATGATCTATTGTCAATAACAGCATACAGTGTGATTGCTAATATTATTTCAATGATGAGATTTTAAAATTATTTACTGTTTGCATGTGTCTAACACTATATATTTTGTGCCACAGACTGCACTGCTGCTTAAAACTCAGTCTCCAGTTTTCTCAGAACTGAACAGTTCCCCCAGTGGTGCATCAGAACAGAAAGGGAAGCTGTTACCTGATGAGAGGTGATTTTCTTTACATTTGGGTCTTTTCATGGGATAAAATATCTTAGCTGTAACATTCATTTGACTGTTGCTGTGGGATAAATCTTAAAGCAGTGATTTGTTTTACTTTTTTTTTTAAAGACAAAGCTGTAATGGTTTGTAAGGTTGTCTTAGAGATATGTAAGCCTTTACAAAAGGCAATTTTCTCTAAATTTTTTTTGCATATTGACTTAAGTGGTTAGTATCTTCAGGTTGTTTGCATACGGTATGGTTTGGTTTGTGTTTTCCCTCACTTTGAGCATTAGGAATTAATTCAAAATGTTCCTTTTACAATAAGTTTGTCTAAGGAAGACCATAATGAGAAAAGGTAAATTGCTCTGACAGCATAAGATACAGTATTAAAAGATATTAAATGGTTTCATTTACAGAGAGAAATATAACAATTTTAAGTCCTGCATTTAAATCCTGTGTCTCAGCTCAAAGTTATACATCTTCTGCTTAGAAACAGAAACATGCAGCTAAATTAAATAAAAATGCTTATCATAGCTATTTGCAGTGTTGCAGAATTTGTAGTATTAAACAGCTTATGCTAAAGTGTAATATACTGTGTGAAAACTCTGAAGACTTTATTTTCAATCCTCCTCCAAATTATAAGCTTCAGTGAAATATTAGGCATATTGTTTTATGATGGTATAATCAGTTTTGGGTGCTGTCCCAGGAGGGAGGGTTTTTTTTACACTACCAGTCGTGTGCTAGAAACCATGTGTAGTACCATTTCCTTTTCTTACGGTGCTGCTTAGCTTGTTTACCATACCTTGGAAATTGGAAAGCATAGAGAAAAGTTCAGATTTTACAGGTTAGAGATTGGCATAGTTATTTCTAATGTACAGATATCGTGCTGTTTAAGTTCTGCATGTTCCCTCAATACAGTTATGCCTAAAATGAGGAGTCAATACTGAGAGGTGATTTTAATTACTTTATAGTTTGATATAAAGTCCAAATATATAGTAGAAATCTGTGTTTTGAATTTTAGGACTAATTTTTCATTCTGATTTCAGAATGCTGGAAGAGAAGGAAGAACCAGGTTTTCTCACGGGTTTGAAGATCCCTGCTCCTTGGGCTGCTGGGAAGACTGTAGAAACAGTTCATCCTGTCAGGGATAACTATAAATTTAAAGAAACTGTCCATATTCCAGGAGCCCGCTGTTTGTATCTTAGATTTGACAACAGATGTTCTTCACAATATGATTACGATAAGGTAAGCAAGGGCCAATTCAGAAATTCTTTCTTTTGTATATATTTCCAGCAGCAGCACTTCCCATTTTTTATCTTTTCTGCCCCTGTCTTTCACGGCACCCTATATCAGGATAACACAGGAGGTATTTATTGATAGGAGCTTATTTGTGTACACTGTAAAGTCACAGCCTACTTAATTCAAGGCTGTAAAGTACAGGGATGCAGAGAGGTTCTGTCTTGTGTGGCACAAGTGTAGAAAGACTTTTCAAAGAATTTTTGAGTTTCATCTTAAGACTAGACTTAACTAAATGATAGAAAATGTACAAAGAGTTGTAGACGTGAAAAGGCAGGGAGATAAAGATAAATGTTCATGTTTAATTTCTATTATTCTTGAAGAAACAATACAAAATGAATATATGCTTAGTTCTTCTTGTATATTGTTTCAGAACATAATATCCAGTGATTGTTGCAATGTTTAAAACCTATTAGTTATGAGAATCTTTTGTTAAGAGTTAGGCTCTATAATTAGGAAGCTTCCTCAAAAGATGTCAGAAGTAGTGGTAGTTATGAACTAGGAGAAATGTATTAGGCTGCAGAGATAGGAGGTTTAATTTTGGGGGTTTTTCCCCCCTCAGAAATTCATACCAGCTCTTCCATTTTTTTAAGTTCATTTCATGATGGCTAAGATTGGTAAAGTTTGACTTCCTTCTCACTTTTGCTGTTATTCAGTTTCCTGATTTCTCAAATTTTAATCTAGCTGCCTACTTTGTAGATCAGCACAGTTTGTTTAAACTGGGCAGTACTGGAAAGATTACTTTTTCCTTCCCGCCAATGATAAATGGCTTGTTTACATGGATTAATATGCACAAGTATTTCCAATTTCAAGAACACAACTAATAGCACTTATTTGTATAATCAGAGCTACTTGTGCTGCTTACTAATTGTTGCCATGTAGTCTTCGACATAGGGCAAGTCCTGTGATACTTACTCCCATTAGTTATTTATAAGTATCTTTAATATTAATGTCACCTGTTACTGGTGAAGCTCCTCCAGAGAACTTTGGGCCTCATCATGTTCCCACTGAGGTGACTGACAAGATATTAACTTTGATGGGAGCAGGATCAATCCCTTTATTAGTAGAGAGGCAGTATGTTCTAGTTAGCTCGGCATGCGAACTGGAAGTTAGAATTTCTCCTGATTTCTGCTCCCAGTTCTGCTGCTGACTTGCTGTGTGACCTTGGGGGCAAGTCACTCAATTTCCTCCCTGCCTCAGTTTCCCCATCTGTAAAATGGGGATAATAATACTTGCCTACGCACCTCACAGGGCTGTTGTGAGGATTTGTTAATGTTGATAAAGCGCTTTGAAAATATAAAGCGCGGTGTAAGTGCTAAGTATTATTATTATTATTAGATTTTCTTGTTTTTCTCTTACAGTCTAACAGTGTATTTTATGTTTTGAAGTTGGTGATCTATGCTGGTCCTAACACAAACAGTAGGAAGGTTGCTGAGTATGGAGGCAATACACTGGGATATGGCAGCCGTAGTGTCTTAGGAACTGGTTGGCCGAAAGACTTAGTAAAGGTACAGTATTACAATCCAACAATTTTTCATATAGAAAAATCCCCTTTGGAAACAGTGTCGAGTCCATTTTAACCCTTATAGCAATGAAGTCCAAGCTTTTAAGTGTACAGTTATCCACAATTAGATCACTGCTTAAGTGGGCTGTTACGTCCTTGGGGAATAACTTTAAACTCAACTGAATGTCATGTGTGATGCTTTTCTTTGAGCTTATCTCATTTTGTTATGTCTTTCTGGAATTCATTATCAGTATGTATCAGTTCTGGAATCTTTAATGGCACCACTCAGAATTGTATCTTCCCAGGAGAAAGTTCTGCACAGTCTGAGGCTGTGTGTATTCTCTTAAGGGCCATGGGCATGACTGCTTTTTTCTAACAGTAACCCACAAATCTAACAAGCACTAAATGTAGCAACTTTCCAACCATTTATGTTGGGTTTTAAAATTATGTTGGATGCTTGTGGCAGTAAAGCTAAGACAGAAAAATCCCTCAAGCTTCTTGAAACTTCAGTATTTCAAGAATTTTGCAGTATGTTCCCTCAGATTGTAAGCAGTACGAATTTTTTTTCTTGTGTTTGTGCTGCTGCATTGTCCCACACTAAAACTGGGTTTATATACATAACAAGAAATCATTTCAGAAAGGAAAAACAAGAAATAATGAACTGGAAAGCAATTTCACACAAGCACTCCATTGTTTGCAATTAACAGAATTTAATTTATTTTTCAGATATAGATTTTTATACTGTTCTTTTAGAAAACTCTTCTATTAATGTGTTGACATTTTTCTCCTTGAAGATCTTGTCTGTCTTCCTTCAGGAAGAGAACTGTTGATTATTGCAGGGTCTCTTGCAGACCAATAATGAAAGAATTTTGATTAAAATCAAGGCCAAGTAACACAGACTGATAAATTCTACTTTTGATTCTGCAACTACAATGTTGGGTTTTGTTTTACTATAGTTAGCCAGCAGCAAAATTAAAATCAAATTTTCGACGAAAAAATATCCTTACAAAAAGGGAAGAATCTTGAATCAGAATATGTAATTTGAGATAAAAATAATACTTAAATAACTGTCATTAAAAACATTAATCCATAAAATAAACCACTTTTATGAAAAGCCTGTTTGCTTGCCTCAATTCTTAAATGTATCTTTTTTTTTTTTTTTTCCTCCCCCCTCCCATCAAAATGTTAAGGTGGAAGGAGATACAGTCACCTTCTCCTTTGAAATGCGGAGTGGTCGTGAGCACAACACTCCGGACAAAGCTATGTGGGGCTTTGCTTGCACTGTTCGAGCACAGGTACTCAAACATGACGGATTCCATGGGATAGGTTCAGCTTCAATTTATCTTCTGTCTGTTACACGCTTCAGATGAAACAGAATAGTTGGAAATGAACATTTGAGATTTAAAACAGTAATAGCTTGCTTATTTCGGTGGTAAGAGAGATCAGCTTTTTATGATGTGAAGGACCTAAGTTTTAGGTGTTTGGCTTCCTTAGCTAGAGGTACCCTGTGACATGGTCTGATGGGGATAGTTACTACCAAACTTGTCTTATCTATCTCTTGTCATTGGCACCCGGCTTGGATGAAGTCACTTTAATATCTCTTGCTGCTTGTAGATCAGAATTTCTTTGGAGAGATGGGTATCTTGTAACAACCTGGAAATCGGAGAGTTAATGAGGGAATAACGATTCCAGCCTGTAAAGAAGAGAGGGGAGGGATGCTGGGATCAAACAAAAGGAAACTTGAAGCCCACGACCAGGAAGCTAGGACTAGGCCTGGGAGATGACAGATCTGCAGGCCAAAGAATGACTGAACCAAAAATAGCTTTACCTTTTCTTTTCTTTTTTGGTTCAGGAAAATAACATTTAAATCCTTTGTTTCTTGTCTTGAGTTATTCTTATATATTGCTTTTAATTATTAAGCATTGTTTCAGTATACCTCTGTGTAAGAGACATATGCTTGATAGGTAGATATCTCTATCTTATATAGAAAAGATTATATATACAAATATAAAATCTGTCTTGAAATATATTGGGGTAGGACTTCAAGGTTGATTGTTTAGTGCAACTTATGACTATTCCTACTACAGGAGTCTTCGGAGGATGTGTCGGGAGGCTTGCCTTTCTTAGTTGACCTGGCACTTGGCCTTTCTGTGTTAGCTTGTTCTATGCTGCGAATATTATACAATGGACCAGAAATTACCAAAGATGAAGAAACCTGTCAAGAGCTCTTAAGATCTAAACTATTACAAAGGTAAAAAAATAGTTTTGCTTGGAGTTCCCATGTGGGTGTTGTTTTTTTTTTTGGAGGGAAGGTGACTTTTGTAGTTCTGCTTAAGTTTTGTATTTTAAGGTGATTTTTCAAGAATTTTTTCTGCAGAGTTTGTTTGGCAGTTCAGTGTTGCCTAAAACTGGGGGAATATTGTCTGGAATAGAGGTTTTCTTTAAAGTAGTAGGAGGATTGGACTAGGCTTGGTACAAGCCACGCTTAATGTGTTGATGTATAGTCTGTCTTTGTAACGTGTTGTTGACCAATGTGCCTTTCTGAATGAGAGAGAGAGTTAGGGGAGGAAAAAATAAAGTCCTTTTTATCTGTTTTTATTTCTTTTTCCAGGTGCCAGTGGCAGGTGGAAGCTAATGGTGTTATATCTCCAGCCCTTACACCAAGTCCTTCTCCGTTGCCTCTTACTATAGATGAAGATAGAGAATTTACATATCCTTCTGATGTTCTAGTGCCTCCCGTTGGACACTATTTTGATCTGCCAAGGATTAGGCTGCCTCCAGGAATCATGATAAAACTCAGGGAAATTTCTGGACGTGCTCGGCCTCAATTTAGACCTAGTATAAAGCAAGTAGTCATTCTTTCACTCTTTTCTTTTTTTTTTCTTTTTTTCTCCTAACTTGACTTTATTGTTTGAAATGTTTAGTGCCAAAGTGAGCTAAAAAAGCAATGGTGATGATGCGGTGTGCCTGTCGTGTATGATGGTGTGCATTTAATATTCTGTAAATACTTGTTTGTGAATGCAGCATCTAGTGAACTGTAAATACAAATTGTCAAAGTTTGTCCGCAATTCTTGCTTAATCAGTTTGGATTTACCTATCACTCTAGGGAAGTGATTCAGCCAGAAGTAATGGAGGAGATGGTAGTTTCATGTGTGATTAAACACTTGAATTTGGTTGATGCACTCCAGTCCCTGATAAATTTCCAGTATCAGGAAGAACATGCTGAAGAATATGATTTACTTTGTAAAATTATGGGAGAGACCTTTAAGAAGCTAAATGCCATGGAGAGACAATTGCAGGTAAAATTAAAATTACATAAAAAAGAGAAGACTTTTTTTGAGATTAAAGGTGTATTAACAGCATTTTAGAAACATAGAAACAGAAAATGTACTCAGATTTCTTCTTTTAAGATCTCTTCTATTCCTTAAGACAAACAACTGCAATAAGTGTTATTTTTGTCACTTCACTAGAGTGTGGCCGAGCTGGAGCAGAAATGGCAGAATGAGGTAGATGACGCCATGCATGGGAAGCTGGAGAACAATGTCCCATTCTTTTATGATTATCACTTCAATGAGGTAAGCATAGTGGCTGCTGTGTGTGCTCATGCTTCATGCTGGTCTCTCAATATATGTTCATCCTTTTTCCTTCACTTTGTTTAGAGCAAGATGAAAGAACTAGAGCTTCTGTGTTCAATGAAAGAAGTTTCTTTTGATGGAAGTGATCTTGAGAACGTGGTCCTGGCATTAAGGTCAGTGGCAGCCTGTGGAGCGTACCGTTTAGGCCAGGTGCTTAAAAGATAGGCAGCTTTAAGCAGCCGTGGAATTTTAAGGAGTTCCCAAAGTAGTTCTGCAGGGTTAAAGTTGCACACGTACATGAACGCTTACTGAAGTAGGTACTTGAATCTTGTTGTACCCTGTGACATTTAATTATGTGAAATAGAAGCTAGGACTAAATGTTTTGAAAACATTTTATGTCTAATTCCACTAAAGGCTGGGAGGCCTATAGAAAGAAAACAGTCTTTGGGAGCAGGAACATTCAGGTGAACTTCTAACCAGGGATGCAAATACTTTATAACTTAATTTTCCTGTCTGCCTAGCTGTATCTGATTAAATTGTTAGAAACATTTGTGCTAAATAATATTAATATTAGTACCTACAGCAACTCATACTTACTGACAAATCACTTGTTTATTTCTTTAATTTTTTCTGCTTTCTCCTTTGTTGGCATAAAATAAATTGATGCTATATGTCTTCTTTGAAATAATCTTTCTCACAGCAACGCTTTATTTCGGAAGACATTAAAACATAATTGAGTTTGCTGCTTTTATTTTTCTTTCATAATCTTAGGGAGAAGTTTTTTCAAGAGGTGAATTCACTGATACAGAAGACCTCCCATCCCCTAGCAAAAACAAAAACATTAGTTAAGAGCTTGATGAACAGAGCAGAGCTGTTATTACATGTCACTATTGCAGCACAGTCTGGTATCACAAGAAGTATATCTGGTACCCCTGCAGAGACTCCAGGTATATATCTCATTACCAGCATTGTATTTTCTTTTTTTCTTTGTATTCCTTTTCTCCTATTTTCATCCTTTCACTTAAAATTAAACCTTTTTTTTTTTTTTTTTTTTTTTTTTACTTTTCCAAATTAAGTAAATTCTTTTACAGTGAACAAAGTTGAGTCTTTGTTTTCTAATTGCCATAATGATGGTAAATTAAGGTCTGAGTAATAATATGTGGAATTTAAATTTTAGTCTCCTGAATTATTGGGGGAAAAAATTCTTAGCCTAATCAAAACAAAACTAACTTGAAACAATACCTGTAAACAGGAAAGTCCTCAGAACTGAGTTGCAAGTCCTTGCTTGGACTGTGTTTTCCCCACCCTATGTTATAGGTTTCACTGGAATGTCCGCAGTGATTGTAAAAACAGTTTGTAAATAACCTCCTACACCAGGAGTGACATTCTTTCATATTATATAATATTTCAGCCTGCAAATCAGCATCTGAAACGAAAGTGATATCTCACGCAGTCCGCCAGCCCGTGTTCCTTCGCAGTATGTCGGCGCCATCTGACTTAGAAATGATTGGTAATGAAGATATCGAGTTTGCTAGATCAAGTCAAAGGTATACAAGGGTTTATTCCACTAAGCTGCTTTACTATGATGTGGTCTGTGTTGTTAAAATCATCATAAACTTTACAAGCATAGCACATTGGGGTTTTTTTTCCTTTGGATAAGCTTACGGCTGCCAGGGGTAATTCTCTGATATTCTCACAGGCGCCGGCATGTAACCAGCCACAGAAGTAGCTCTTTCACCCTTCTCCAGTCACTGACCATTGAGGATAGCAGAGATAAACCCACGTACAGCGTCTTACTGGGGCAACTGTTCGCTTTCATCGGAACAAATCCTGACCAAGCGGTATGCCATTTTAAATGTGCTAAATCATTATATTTTCAAATTCAAACTTTCACAAAGAAAGAGAGGTGTCTTGCTTGTGTCTCATTAACAAACCCAAATGACATCCCGTAGGTATCCAGCAGCAGTTTTCTGCTAGCTGCTCAGACAAGGTGGCGTCGCGGGAATACAAGGAAGCAAGCCCTAGTGCACATGAGAGAGTTGCTGACGGCAGCTGTTCGAGTTGGTGGTGTGACGCATCTTGTAGGCCCAGTGACCATGGTACTTCAGGGAGGACCGAGGTTTGTGTATTTCTCCAAAAAGAATTAAATGTTTTCCTCTGTGGAAGATAGTAAATTGCTTTGCACTAAGAAAAACCGTGAGAAGTGACTAGCTCTGAGGGCTCAAGTTTGCAGAACAAAGCTTGCAACAGCCACTGTGACCCTTGTGGGGTAAAAAGGCAGAAACTTCTAAGAAATGCTTGTCTTGGCAGTAGGCGAACTTTCCTTTCATACTGAGATGACGTGTCCACAGATACGTATTTGGGGTATCTTAGTCTCCTGACTCAATTCTAAATTCATCTTAATTAGGCATTAGTGGTAGATTTAGCTGATACTAATTCTGTCATCAAGATTTGATAAATATTTTGTTTGTAGTCAAATTTCAATCATGTCTGAGGTAAAACTACCATACTGTCTTGTTTACGTGTTTCATATTGCTTCTAAATCTTCCTTGAGTAATTCTTAATATGTAGTAATTTATTTTTTTTTTAAAAAAAGCTATATTTGGAAGTTTGTTCATTTTATTGAACCTAGAAAGCCTACCATTTCAAATATCTAACTACCAACAGAATTGAAGAGCTCACGTGTGGCGGGATGGTGGAACAAGTCCAGGAAGCTTTTGGAGAGACTATGACGTCTGTGGTCTCACTGTGTGCTCGCTACCCCATTGCTTGTGCAAATAGCATTGGCCTCTTATGCACTATACCTTACACAAGGTATGAAAGTATTTCCTTCAGAAAGGGAAGGAGGGCATCCACAGCTGTCCTTACTAGGTTTTGCCTTAAGGAGAAGCATTATATAGTATAAATACACTCCCTTTTTTTCATAATGTTGAGTATCTGAGAATATCCTGTTAAATTTTCTCAGAATGCAGAATTTCATCTGGGGAGGACAATAGAGAGAGCCATCTTTCCACAAAGTGAAGTGATCAATTGCTGAGTTAATGAAAATCCAGAACTTGCTGTTGTGTCTGTTGTTAGTGACTGAAAAGTTACTTAAGTAAAATCTGAATTTCTCTTCTCATACAGGAGCGAAGAGAAGTGTTTGGTACGTAGCGGCCTGGTACAACTTATGGACCGGCTTTGCAGTTTAAGCAGCCAGACAGAATCCAGTTCAAATGAAAAACAGACTAAGAAACAAAAGGTGGCCACCATGGCTTGGGCCGCCTTCCAAGTGCTAGCTAATCGCTGTGTTGAATGGGAGAAAGAAGAAGGTAGGAATGCGGCCAAATTAATTTCTACTGCATGCTTTAGACTTACCCAAGTGCCTGAGAAGTGATGTATATGTATTTAAAACAGGACGTTGGCTCACTGTGACTTCAGTACTGTGCGGGTTCTTTAGAATGCACAAGTGGATACAATAATAAGTTTATTTTCTTGTTGTGAGTGTTTTTGTTTTTTTGTTTTAATTTTAGCTTTTTTCTTCCTCAAAGGAGTGGTTATTTTGCAGATAATCTCAAGTCTGCCACTCAGTCTGTCTAGACTTAACTAGAGAAGCCAGAGACCCTGAGTGACCACTTACACGTTTGTCCTGTGATAGGATTCACCCATAACATACATAAACTTAGAGACACGTGGCTGTTTGCTAATGGCACATAGTTGTATCAGGGTTTTTTTTTAAATTAAAAAGACTTTTTTTATCTAAAAGTTTTTTGCTATAGCAAAACAAAAATATTTTTTACTGTTTTCAATTTATGGTTAAGGAATTTGTAGCTGTTCATTTCTGTTAATTACAATTGTGAATTCTCGAATTACTTTTAAAGGTGGATCAACAGAAGCTGTTCATTCTGGTCTGGCTCGTCAGGTCTCCAGCCTTCTTACCAACCACCTCGCACGAGCTACAGAGTGTTGCGGTAATCAAGCTGCAGGAAATGACGCGCTTCAGGATGTTCTCAGTCTTCTTAATGACCTGTCAAGGTACTAGGCCTTTGTCTCTGGAGTACTTTTTTCTATGTATGCAAACAGGTGGTGGTTCTTTTGGGGATTTCTTTACAGTAGTGAAGGTAAGATAACTTTCAAAACCATTCTAAAATTTGATTGTAGACTGACACTTACTCAATCTTAGTATTTAATCAGTGCTATCAGGTTATGTAAGAATTGTTGCAGATAAGGTTTTGTCCGACATCTTGTAAATAATAATTCATTTGGTTTTAATTCCAAGAGCATCATCAAACATTTTTTTTCCAAACAGCAGTTACCTGGGGTTTTTTTCCCTTTCAGGAGTCACATAGGTAAAGCAATCCTGAGCCAGCCAGCCTGTGTGTCCAAGCTTTTGTCACTTCTCCTGGATCAACGTCCTTCTCCAAAGTTGGTCCTTATAATCCTCCAGTTGTGTCGTGCCGCACTGCCTCTCATGAGCGTTGAGGACTGTGGAAATGTGGAATTGCCTCCCTGGAGTTACTCAGTACCCTCTCTGAACAGTGAACAGGATGATCCCAGTGACCCAGCCTCCAAGATTGCCTCTCTGCTGTTGGCGAAGCTGGCGGATTATGTAGTACCAGGTACCAGCATCTTTTTGGTGTCGTGCTAATTTGAGAAATTGCCATACAAGCCATGTTTCTGCAAGGAGCTTTTGTATTGACAGAAAGATCAAGTAGGAAAAGGTATATGATGTGTTAGTGTTGAACGATTTCTGTGACTTTCCATCTGCCTCTTAATTTAACCGTTCTCAGACTGAAGTGTGTTTTGCAGAGATGTTTTAGATGCATCTCAGCTATGATGGCATTAGTTTCAAGGGCAAGAAAGTTTATTGATGGAGCTCATGCCTGTGTGTTTTTCTTTGTTTTGTTTTTTCCCTTTCTAATTCAAGGATGCCAAACAGTTCTTTCTCCAACTGCCTCTGAGCCGGATACTACTTTGGCAAAAGCCAGCCCTAAAAATTCCATAAAAGGTGATAAAGATCCTGGAGAAGAAAGCGAGGCAGTGGATGGTAAACTTTCTATTTTTATTCATAAACGGGAAGACCAATCATCCCATGAAGTCCTTCAACCATTACTAAGGTAATCTTAACTCACTGGATTGGATTAGCAACCGATTTCACCAGTTCCATTTGTCTTCTATTTTTAGTGCTACAGCTGTAGAAAAATGCATCCTAGACATAATAGTAAATGAGAAAGCAAACCGGCTTCCCAATTTGTTGTGTTTACTGGCCAAATAATAAGATAATACACAAATGGTTTAGAGGGCTGATGCTTAGCATAGTGTTCCTTGGATAAAAACCCATACCACTACACTGAATTTGTGATGAGGCAGCAGCAGAAAGAATCTAAATCCCAACACTTCCTGGACTTGTCTGCTTTGTAGAAGACTATTTAGCAATGATGAGAGCAGCAGAGCTGAAACAGAGCACAGTATACAGATGTAGAAAAGGAGGAGGGGGATATGAAGTGTGGTGCTTTGCTTTTGGCTTATAAGCCATGTAAGCCACTGGCAAAGGAATATAAAAACATCAGCCTTAACTATCAAGTATTTCCATTACTGTTGAGCAATTCAGTCTCAAGGGTTGCTTTCAAATAATTTAAAAACACGCATAATATGTTAATTTTTTTCCACCAATGAAAACAAAGCTAATGTGTTTTGGTTTCACTTTAATAGTAGCTCAGAAGGTCGTCCGTTCCGACTAGGAACTGGAGCCAATATGGAGAAAGTGGTGAAAATGGATCGAGACATGACAAAAGTAAGAAAAGGAATAACTAAAGAATTGCTCAATATTGTAAAATCAGTGGCCAGTCAGAATTCTTTGGTTTTACTGATGTTAAATCCCCTTTGTTAAATGCTGTTTAATTTACAGAACTGTTCAGAAAGGTAACTTTACATGTAAAGTTAGTATTATATAGTTATTGATGTAAATACAGGGGTAAATAATTTGAATGAAATAATTTAATGAAAAATAATTTCAACTAATGCTTCCTCCAACAGCTATAAGTCATGTTTAAGCCCCTTTTGATATTAAAGTGTTTAATGAAATGTTCTTGAAGTGTTTAATGCACATTGATAGTACGAATTTTAAACCACATACTTAAATTTTCATGGATGTTTTTAGACACGTTCTTGAGTGTTTGCACCAGAAATACTCATGTGTGGCTTTTTGATCAGAGAAGAGATACTATCCTGTTAAGCTAAGAATGGAATATTAAAGACGAGGAATCCACATTGATCTCTGATCTCTTTGTAGATGAGAAAAAACAACAGAAAGAATTTGTTTTATGACTCTGACTAATACATACACAGGAGGATGTTTTGATGTGTTCTCAGTGCTTTTACAGAGGGAGGAGGGTTAAATGCATCATGTAGCGTGGCCAAATAGAGCTAACATTAGTATTTGTCTTACATGGCAATTTTATTTTCAGAGTGGCTGCTGTGAAGTTATTACAGAAGAAGCTGCTGCAGCTCTTCGAAAGGCAACTAAGTGGGCACAGTCTGGTCTTATAGTTAGTGTTGGGCCACCCATAGAAACTGTCAATCCAGAAACTACTAGTGGATTGTCCACAGGGGACAAAAAGAAGACTGCACAAACGTCTATTTGCAGAGAGAGGAATTCTGAGCTTGCCAGGTAGGCCACTTCAATTCTATACTTAGAGTCTAGATTCTGTTTTTCTGTATCCCAGTATTTGTAGTGCTCCAGAAAATAATCTGAGTGTTCATAAACTTCCCTTTTTTGTGCTGTATATTGTTGTTGATAACCAAAGCTTCTTTTCCTTCTCTTATTTTGAAATTAATGGGCAAATTGCTTTTTCCTCCTGTATAGGACGGATCCTGTGAGGCCATTCATTAGTGGTCATGTTGCAAACAGCATGGCAGCGGAGGTGATCGCTTTGCTACACAGCTTGTTGATGGCACCAGAATCAAATGCGGCTCAGATATGGACAACAACTGCTGAAAAAGTAAGCAAACAGAAGATTAACTATTAAATTCTACACCAAGCATGTATTGAGTATTTAAGAGAACTTAATTATTAGCAATTTCCTAAGCTACTCCTTTCCAATTTACTACTACTAACACTTCAAACCAGGACGTGTAACTGCACAGAAGCAGCCCTTTCTAGTAGATGGTATTTGTCTGATGTCTTAGGGTGAAATAAATAATAAAAAATTATCCAGTATTAGAGAATGTGTTTTTACTCTGTAATTTACCTGTCATTCTTTTCAGTAATTAATAATGCCATTTGTTTAGGGAGTTATCTTGCCTTTGCCAGGTAGTTATTATACCTTTGCTGTTCAGTCCTCTTTGCCATGACCTCTGAAAGTCTGAAGTGTTGGCTAGAAAGGATAATACACTGCTTTTATGTTCCTCTGAGTCCTGTAGCACCTAGTCTGTTGCTTAGGCTAAATCCTTGAGCTAAGATTAGATATGTAACTGTGATTCTAAAAGTTACTAGGGAATGGAACTGGCTTTGATGGTGTTCGCACTTCAGAGAACTTAGAATATTCTGAGTTACATAATTCCCTTCAAGAACAAAAATAATTCTTCTGAGATTTGTGTGTGAGCTGGAGGCTTGGGGCATTGGAGTTTGTTTGAATTGTGCTTTGAAGTCATTCTCTGGTATTTTTTGCATCTGTCTTCAGGTTCTGTCTCGGGCTCTGATGTACATTCCACAGCTTGGGAAATATGCAGAGAGTATTTTGGAGAACGGGAGTAGCAGTGGAAGGAAACTTGCTAAACTTCAAAGAATTGCTCGGCAGGCAGTAGCTGCACTTTGTGCTCTGGGTGGCTTTAAGGAGACAATTAAAATAGGTTCTGAAGTTCAGGTAATTTGTTGTTGTTCACGTTTTATATCTTAAATGAGAATTGGTGCTTTTGCTGCTATTTTGCCTGTGATCGTGAAGCAGTTGCAGTAACACTCGTGGAGACTGCTGTTGTGTGTTATTCCTGTTTCCTAAAATACCCAGCTCTACTCATGTGTTGAATTGGTGCGTGGTGTTAAAAACTCAGTGTTTCTTGTTTGTAAAGCCCTAAATCTTATGCAGGCCTTCTTTGGTTGTAGGTTTTAGGTAAAGGAATAGCAGGAAGCATTGGAGTTGTGGCATCTATTAATGAACAAGAAGGTATAGCAACGGTCAAATTTCCACCTACCAGTATAGACAGTAGAAAGACCTCACAAGCATCAGACACACTAACTATTCCATTATCTAGGCTCTGTGTTCCAAGATCTGAGGTACGGTAGTTTTAAGAATCCAATATTAAGTATAATATCAATTAT